>PNEQ01060506.1:15636-28936 GCA_003012365.1 Medauroidea extradentata | reverse complement strand
CCAAGATACCACCGGTTCAACCTCCTCCCGAAGATACCACCGGTTCAACCTCCTCACCAAGATACCACCGGTTCAACCTCCTCCCGAAGATACCGCTGGTTCAACCTCCTCACTAAGATACCACCGGTTCAACCTCCTCTCCAAGATATCGCCGGTTCAACCTCCTCCCCAAGATACCACCGGTTCAGCCTCCTCCCGAAGATACCGCCGGTTCAACCTCCTCACCAAGATACCGCCGGTTCAACCTCCTCACCAAGATACCACCGGTGCAACCTCCTCCCCAAGATACCACCAGTTCAACCTCCTCCTAAATAAAGAGCCCCGGGAGCAAGCACAGTCACTGCTTTATGGTAACAGCACACAGCCAGATCTCCTTGAAGTTGGTAGTCTTGTGGTAAAGTATCTTGAAGGATCAGTGTTCAGCAAGGAAGATAAGTACAGTGTTCATACAATGGTTGAAGAATAAAGACCAAGCATAGTTTGTTGAGCATAGAAAGGTTCAGAGAGTACAACACTTGTGCACCAGCAAGCTCCATCGGAATCCTTACAAAGATGCTGGGGTTTCTTTACATGGTGGCATCCAACCCAGCAACAGTGTCTGGCGGGAGTGTGTAAGTCGCAGACACGCAAGGTTTGCGAGAACATCTTGGAGATTAAGCCAGAGGGAGGTCACGGCGCTCCAAGCGGGCAGCGATTGGGGCTGTGAAGAACTCGCTGGAGCTAGGAGATCTCACGTTAGACGGTCCCAGTAGATACAGTAGAACTCCGATTTAACGAAATGCTACGGGACCCGAAAATGTTTACTCAAAATCAATGTTTAGTTAAATCAGACCTGATGTTTTTTTCACTTCATCCCCTACCCCCCCAAAAAAAGATAAATCCTCGGGAATATTTTGTTGGAATTTAAGGTAATTTTTAAAAGGTCTGCTAGTTAAAAAAAAATAACAAAACTCATTTTCCATCAACAGGTAAGTCACAGCAGTGAAAAAAAAAAAAAAAAAAAAAAACAGCTAAAAAAATTTCAAAAACTTCCAGTGGAACACTCGGCGAGTGTGCACAAGGTGAGTTAGGCTGCCCTTGCATGCTTCAACACATGAGAAGTGATGACTAACAATGCCGAGCTGTCAGTCTTTCCGTCACTCTCCCCCGCTCCAGTGAAATAATAATAAAATACGCGCGGTGGCGGCCATTGTAGCTTTTAGGCAGCTGCACTCCTGAAGCACACTTGTTCGTCTGCTCGCTAAAAATACTTTACGCTCCAGCGTTTTTTTTAGCTTCGAAGAAACCAAATATTTACATTTATGGTAGTAAATTCGTTGTAAAATGTGGGCATAAATAATATTACATATTTTTTTTACAAATTCACTGGTTTTATCACTGGACGCGAAAGTAAAAAAATCATGCTGGACACAACTGCATCCTATCGGTAATAGAATTAATAGAGCACACTGCACTGCAGCGCATTCTAACGTAGATGCAAAGTACTATTTGTGAATTAGTTCCTGCACTGTCCACCGCCACGCTGTGGAGACTGGGTACCTATTTGCTGGTTCGCTCGCCAGTCGGTAGGATGAAGATCTAGAGGTGTGCTTGTTACACAACACAGCGTCTCTCACTCGGCCACGGCCATGCATGCTTATCTTAAAGTCACTCCCGCAGTCAAAGTTTTCAACAAATTTTAACGATTTTATTTTTGGTTTCTCGACGGATAGTTTTAGCTTATTTACAGAGAAATAAGTATATACTGCGGCCGTTACTATTAGTTTTAATAGACTTACATTACTATTAATATTCTATTTTATCTAAGTTACTTCGTTATTTAATAATTTTTATTGTTATTATTTGAAGGTTTCTTAAAATTTGTTCCTTAAATCGCTGTTTCATTATTCCCGAGTTTGTTAAATCAAGGCTCTACTGTAACTCCAAATGGACGACAAACTCGATAGACATGAAGAATTGAAAAAGAAGGGTCAAAAATGGAAGAAAGTGAGAAAGAGATGGATCAGAGTACTACGTGGAAAAGACTAAAGACGAAGTTATGGCGAAACACAAAATTATCCCCTGAAAACTTAATGACAAATGGACCAATGAACTTAGGAATAAACTTGCCACTGGCCACTGCACAGCTAGTTAAAAGTTTCTGCAAAGGATGTTATCACGTGCTGAGATGGGAAAAGGAATGTGTTTAATGTTGATGTGCGACAAAACCTAATTCTTAGCTGTCACCAACCACTTAGCAATGTCCCCACACACGCAATCTCGGTCCTCATTTGTAGAGAAAGTTAAGGTAGCAGGAATGCCCCAAATGTTGATGAGTGGGTGAGTGATATGCCGCCCTAGGAAGGGAACAAACACCAATGAAACACGTATCCCTAAAGACTCCTGATATAAAGTATCTGGCATTATCGGTCAAGAAGTGCATGGGTGTACCTAACACTTTCCACACTTGTTCAGTGAACACCTGGTTTTAGCACTCATGTTCTTCAAGGGGAGCAAATACACAAATTTTGTGAAAGTGTCTCACAAAATCAGGATGCAAACGTCAATCGTAGAAACAAACCAAAAATATCCAGGTGGGCTACCTGCCGGGGTCCCTCGGCTATTTCTCTGGCATCACTGCCGAAGCTAACCTGCCGGGTGGGTTTACATCTTTTGACACACCTCATACTCACGCACATAGGTGGTAACAACCTGTTTCAGACCAGGCCAGGGGCCTGTCACTAGATAGGGCAAATGCTTCTCTTATTGACGACTAACGATTCCAGTTGTACCAACATCAACATGTGATTCAAAGTTAGAAGTATTGTTTTGCAACTTAAGCATTTTAACGATATTAATGCTGTTGTAAATGAAATGGAAGTTACTTTTTGAAATTGAAGGTTTTTAAAGTGTTTCGTAAATAGAGAAAATTCTCCAACAATTATTTATGGCGTTGAGTTGGACTGCCTGACTAAACATCACACTACCGTCATTGGTCAAACTTGTGAAAGCCGTTACAAATTTTAAATTAGACGAGAGTAAACATAATTTTAATGTTAAAATGTTAAAACAAAAATATAGTTAGTGTGACGTTTGATTGAGTAAAATTACTTAATATGTTCAATTTACTAAATGATACGATAACCATTAATTCGCGTGCCGGTAATAATAATAATACGAAGGTTTTTCGTTCCTTAATAAAGTTCAGACATGTTAGACAAAATTTTTACAGTATAACATAAAGTTTGAAAGAAATATTTAACTGACCATTCTAATGAAAAGATGACTTTTTTTTTTAATATGTAAATATTACTTATATACTGATCATAGCAATGTGACTTCAAATGTGTACTGATAGTCGAGTGGTAAAGGGCGTGTGGAAAGTACAGAGAAGTAAGTTTGAATCCGCACTTCGGCGAGATACCTTAACTTTTTTTTTTCGTTGTCTTGCAAATTAAAAACAAGTCACAAAGACAATTTACACACACACATTTAATATACGGCATCGCCTTTACCAATACTTTTACTTCCACCAACGACGAGATTGCGATACTAGCACACTCTTGCAGCTAACGATGTAAACAAACATGGCCAAAGCACGCCACATTATTTCAGATAGAATTTCATGCTGCGTGGTTGGTACCTCTGGAAGTATTAGCGAGCCAAAAACACAACAGAAATAAGCAAAGAGGTCTAACCTGGCAGTGAACTCTCTTTTTCCCTTCCATACTCTTTGGACCAGGCTATGCGAATATAGCGGCAATCTGTCTGAAGGTTTTGTTGATACCTAAATGATCAACAAAAACAGAGTCGTGTTAATACTTCAAGATCATTGACTGCAAATTTTCAAGCACTGGCACTTCTCTAGCTCTCTCTGTACTCCCTGTAAAATTAAAAATTTCATTTTTCTCCGCATACTGACACGGAGTACCTACTTCCAGCTCCTCGCGGATCTGCCTACGTAAAGGATTCAGCCGCTGGCTGCCCTTGATATTCACAAAATACTCAGGTGAGGGGTCATGCATACGAGAAAGCATGTCCGCCACTACGTTATTGCAACCCTTAACGTGGTGAACTTAAAATTAAAACATGACAAATATTACACCCAGATTCCTATTTTACCCATCTGATTCAAATGGTTCAAGACCCAACTAAGAACCTGGTTGTCAGTATACAGTTCACACTCGTCATGCTTTATGTAGGGCCCAAATTTCTCTAGACGTAACATAAACACTACTATCTCCTTCTTGTAACAACCCAATTGTCTCTCAATGTAAATGATGGAATGACTATCAAAAGCTATAGGTGCAAACCCCTTCTCCACCTATTGACTCAAAAGCGGCACCTAAAGCGTCAACTTAAATCATGAAGTGATGGTTGAAATTGGGGGGAGATGTAAAACAGGAAGGGATGAAACAAAAGCCTGTTCCTGTACAAGGCCCGACTAAAAAACCACATTCTTGCATTTTGAAGCATTATGAGGTACAGCCAGTTCCAAGAAATGAGAAATATAATGTGAATCATACTACAAGAGGCACAGGAATTTTTGCACACCTTTAACAGTTCGTGGATGAGGGAAATTCACCACAGGAGATATCTTATCAGGGTCCATCAACGATTGACCTCAGGAAATAACAAATCCTAAAATCTTAAATTGCATTTTTGCTGAACATACCTTCGAGGGATTAACAGTCAGCACTACCTCACACATGCATGCCAACTCTTTCTATAAATGTTTAAAGTGTGCCTCACAAGATTAAGTATTCACAATATCATCATCAATTTAGTTGAAGACAAATTTAAATTCTGACAAAACATGATTAAATACCCTAAAAGTCGGACTTCCAAAATTTGCTTCCATTGAGATGTGATTGTACTCAAATTGATTCCATGGAGTTCTAAAGGCAGTAAACTTATGACAAGAAGGGTTGACAAGTTACTGATGGAAACTTTTGTTGCGGTCCAATACAGAGTAATACTGCATCTTTCCCAGAGAATGCAACACATCTTCAATGGTTCAGACTGATGTGATTGCCAAGTCTAAATCGTTCATCCCTTTTCTTTGCTAGAAATCCCGGGTAACAATATTCTGAGACTGAGGGTGAAGTAACACCGGCCTTCAATAATTCTTGTATTATTTCATGGAAGGTCTCCAGATTAGGTGGTGCACAATTAAAATAGCGCTCTTAACAGGAACATTGACCATGAGGCAGAACATACAGAGCAATACATCACATCTTACTATTTTTGATGTAATAACAACACTAAATTCCTCACACAATGAGCCTAATTTCTACTTTTGCTCCTACTGAACATCATCACCTACCAAGGAAACAAGGGGAACACTAGAACCTTTCAACCTTAATGTTAGGAGCAAAACAGAATGACTGGGTAAAATCCTCTAAGTACAATATAGCTTCAGCATGACCCAAAAATCTAAACCCAGGAAGACCTTCAGACGTAGGCCGGGAAGCACCCATAATGGAAACGTCCACAAATACCTGTCAATTTTTAAAGGCAATCTGACGCAACACTTTAATACTAGGACTTTGCCATTGGTGATACAAATCTGCAAGCTCATGCACCCGGCTGCCCTTTCTTGATCCTACTAACAGTGAATTCAAAGCAACACTCATTACACAACATGTGATGCCAGTGTCCACAAGCGCATCCACTACACCAGTCTGAAAATGTATATAACACAGACTACTAATATGAATAGTTAAGATCAATCACAACAGAAATCTTGATCAAAACAAACCATAGAATTGAGTTTAATAAACTAGATGACATGGTCAATATATCCAACTGTACAGAAACATATTCAAGAGGTCAATCCATTCTTGCATTATTATCAGGGAAGATGGATCCAAATTAAGCAAAATATGGATGCCACTCTTAAAAAATTAAAAAAAAACAATCATTCCAAGCAACCTTTTGTAGATTGGCCAGGTATATCAACCAAACAGGATGGAAGCAGCCTCTGAATGACAGCAAAGACCATCCAGAAAGAACCCCAAGCTTTCTGGCAGCTACTAATAGGCTAGTAGCATCAGCCAATCAGAAAGCACAATCTTCCCATGCCAAGATACATATTATACAGACAAGAAGAGCAAACACTGCCTCAGAAAGATAAGAGTTAGTTTTGATGGTGATTGCAGCATTGAGAGAAACTTCGGAATGCTTGGCGACATCAATGTGTCTTCACTCAAATGCCAAGAACATGTATACGTGCATACGCTACGTTATTCTTTTGTTCAAAGTGAATATAATTTAAATGTTCTAAAGTGTACAGTTATTTTATGTCATGGTAATAAACCTTCCCTTTATCATGTATACAGGTTGTTTGGGAGTGAATGGTCGTAAATCAAAAGGATGGTAGACAACATGAAAAGAAACATTATTTGTTGGAGAACATTTGTCCAGAAATAGCACCTTGCAAAGGTGCGTCATTGCACTGCAGTGTACTGTACAATTGATGTTTGCTTATAGTTTGTTGATGTGTTTCGTTTTGTTGGAATAATGCAGAGTTGACAGTTGAAGGTGCGCAGTATTGCGATAACTGATTTTGCGAGCATTAACAGCATGCCACAATGGCAAACAAATAAATAATTCACTAGACACTTGGGAAAAATACAAAATTAAAAAATAGGAACTTTCCCTAAGTGGAAAATAGACTTGATAACACTATAAAAAATGAAGAAAACTGGTATTATGTAGTAATGTCCACTCCATCATGAGCAAATATTGAGGAGAAGACAAGGTTGAGTCTGATGGTTTTTATTCCATTTAATTATTGGGTGAGTTGTGATCTAATTGTAATGTTTTATTTTAATAATTATTTGTGCTAATCATCTGGTAATTATTTATCTGCCTTTCTTCTTTGAATTTATTTACATCAGTATGAATTTGTTGTCTCTGTCATTTTGTTGGTATAGCAAACAAGCTAGAATTTCCATTTCACGCATTGGAGGAGGAGAACCTTGAGAATTTTTAAGTCTTCGACATCAGACTACACAGTCGTACCTGGCACAGGGCAAAGATGAAATTTGTATTTGAATGCTCGTATGTTAGAGCTATGTATAAGAAACTCTTTGCAAACCAGTACTGTTAGGGGTGTACATATAAGAAGTGGTTCCAAAACTCAGCAATTTTTGCCTGCGTTAGTGATATGGGCAAGAATCAACACTTTGGACAATCTGTCCATTAGAGGACACCACCACATAAAGGTGCGGAACACTTGAGAGTATATATGAGATGGTATGTTGCAGTGGCAGAATGAAGAGTCTAGAAAACCTGTCGGTGAACTGCAACCTCAGCAATGAATATTTTGAGTGAACTTACTGTAAATTGACCCCAGATTGAGTGGTGGTAGGTAAAAGGGTTTGATCACTATACCACCAGAGAGTACAGCCTAAAGTGACTTTCCTTCTATTGAAAAGTTAATTTTATTTTCCTTTTGAATGACCAAAACATTGCAAGTAGGCTAATTCTTTGTAATAGTGCACAAACTGCTAGTAATAAAGCCAAGTACTTCAATTAAAATCATGAGCTAAAATTATGGCGCTTAATTATCTGCTTGCATGATTCTTCCTTAAGAGTGTTCAAGTGGGATAAAATCATAATTTTATATTTATATGAAACTGTGTTAATTTTGTAGATAGTACTTTAGAGAGCAGTTTCCTTTTACAAAACCATTTTAGCTCTCATAGCTGTATCTTACTGTTATGTCAATACCAAAATTACACTGCCATGGAAATAATGAAAACTGATTTAAGTGAAATAATTCATAGTGATGTAACATCTAATGGCCTATATAAGACACAATTTAAAAAACACCCGGAGAACTATTTTTGTATTTAAAAAAAGTGCTGGATTTTAAAAAAATTTTCTGTACTACAGAAATTTTTTTTTCATTTGACATATTATGCTGTGGGTTTCTAAATAGCTCATGGGATGTTAGTTTACAGTGAACTATTTTATTTTAGTTATGTCAATTTACATATTTTCACTATTTGAATGGGAGCTTAAGATGCAAATTTTGACTCTGATACACTATTATGAGAAAACTATAAGAGCTAAATTAGTTTTTTTTAATGAAACTGTACTCACAGCATCATCTACAAAATTAACACTATTTCATAACAATTTAAATAATCAATGTATCACACTTGAACACCATTACAATAAAATGAAGAAAACTGGTATTATGTAGCGACATCCACTCCATCATGAGCAAATATTAATGTGAAAGGGGAGATGCGACTGGTGTGATTAAAATCTGTGATGCAGCGTTTGCATGCACTATTTCGTAGAGTTTGAGCGCGGAAGTCGACTCTATTTCCCCTACTGTATTGCTTGACTGAAGCTCTGCGTCTGCACCGCGTAGTCAGGCCGGGCGTGCTGGTCTTGCCACGGGAGAAGCTCGTATAATATTACACGTTTTCAAAGGATGCAAGGACAATTTCTCTTTCACAGCATTGCCGTGGCTTATAACATTTATACGGTACACTCGTTAATGGTACTTATGAAACACAAAGTAATTAAACTCAGCCAACTAATTTTTTTCAAGGAAGTAAAATAAGAGGGCAGATTTTCATACAATTATTCTTCATTTACAGTTTACTGTTAGGTATACACTGAGTTTTATAAATTTATTGTCTTACACTGTACGCATAAAGCCAACATTTCTTCACCAGTGACGTTCTACTTCATTTCTAACTACAAAGACAATTTCAAATCAAGGCATAGTAGGCTATGGTAAAAGAACGTGACTACCTACAATTTTTTTTTTGTTTAACGTACAAAATCGATGAAGAGCATTTAATAGTTCTGTAACTATATGATTTCCTGTATCACTCTGCAACGCATTTCGCGGACTGGGAAGTTCCGGTCCATAGATTTAATTTCTGTAGTTTTGTAGGGGTTAATTTTTTTAATAAGCACGGAAACCTCTCGGCCTCAGAGTCATCACCCATGTTTTCCATGGCAAAATGAAAGCGTGTTCTATTTTCCTATAGAAGGATATTCATAGGAAAACGTATTCAACAAAGGGACTACGTGTCATTTGAGGGCCTTAGAGGCATTACATACACCCGGCAGTCACACTTACTGTTCGTACGAAAAATTATAACAATTTATGTCTTCAGAAAAATTTGAGCAAAACAATTAAAATGATTTTTAACAAGACGGTCAGAACGACTTTACAGTATCGGTTACAATTTTTTAAAATAGTTTCTCGTAAAAGTTATTGAAATGAAAATTCTGGGGCAAATTAATACATTCCGCTGACACAGCTAGCAACCCATGGATAGGTCATCAGTTTGTTTACTAATAGCCCTGATGGCCTAAAAAAAACATGTTTTCAACTGAGTTGGGTCATAAGCAGCCTATTTTAAAAATAGTATCACTAGGTCTTGCCGGTTATGGTGTACACCAGAAACGTTAAGGGTTATAAAAGAGTCCGTACTTTGTTCATGGTTTACATGTTTATGTTATATTTTCTTGATGTGAACAATACTTACTTGTATGAAATTTGAGCTGTTTAAATTTTCAAAATATGTTTACTTCACAGCATCAGACACATTACTGGGTTTGCTTTGTTCGCTACAAACATGCTCTTATTTGATTACCCTATGATTTTGTAATTTGTAACATCTTTACTATTTATCTTAACCAGTACAACAGCGAAGAATTTCTCCAAGTGTGAAATGAGTTACTTGTACTATAGTTGGTTTTTGTTTTCGAAGAAAACTGAAGTTGAACGAAAATGTGTTGGTTAAACAAAAAACTATGAACTGAGAGAAACATTTAGTTGTAATCACAAAGTATGGGTTTGTTTGAAGTTGTGTTTAGCTCAGAATAAACTGATATTTCTCTAACAAATTAATTGGATGTTCACAGTTGCTAATCTTGGAATTTGTGTTGGTCAAGTTGAGTACGTGTCGAGAGTTATGTGGTTGTTAATGAGTAAGCACAGGGTTCTCGTTAAATTCAGGGTTCGAGAGTCTGTCATTGCAATTAGGTATTCTTTTTTATTTGTTAACCTTTTAGCGTTTCAGTTTTTTTATTTACAGTGTGCTCAGAATTTTAAAAGTCACTAAAATAAAATTTGTAGGTAACTATACAAACAGCATAGTAAACAACCAACCAAATGTTTTGCATTTCTTGTTACCAAATAATATAAACAAAATGATTTTGTACCAGCAGCACAGCATTTATTTGGCACTATTTAAACATTTATTTTGTTGACATGACTAACTAAATCCTAATTGTCTCAACAATTTATTTCTCTCGGCGTGTGGGGATCGTGTTGCGAGATGTCGCAGGTCTTCGAGTTATGGCAAGGATCTCCAGTTTTCCTCCTACCCTTCATTTCCACTGCCGCTCCATGTTCACATCGTTTACCCCTCTTTGTCTCTGAAGGGCGCAGCTAGTCGCCCAAATTTCTCAATGATACCGGCTGACATGTACAACGGTAAAAAAAAAGTCGCCATCCTGTTTACGCTTTGTTATTGATATAAACCACTTAACCAACCTCGAAACCATCACATGACTTTTGCCACTTTGTAACATACCGCGTGTTGTGGACTATAAAAAATATTACAAATTGAAACAAATGTATAAAGAAACAAGTTTTACTAATCAAAAGTTACAAAGTTGGCAATTTAAACATATGGAAAATCCAAATATGTGTCCACACAGTTGACATTACTAGCGTCTGTAAGGCGGAAAATTAATATTTGAAAAATTTACAAATTATATTAATTAGTTTTACAAGGATCACAAAGTATATAGACTGAAAAAAGAAAATATCTGAGCAAGTCATTACAAAGGTAGCTACTTCCGCAGGCTCCATAATGTCAAAATCTGGGGTTATAAAGCTAGAAGTTAATAAAGCAACACACGTGTGTGCAAAAAGCCATCGGGCAATCAAGCAGCAAATAACCACAACAGCTAATAAATATCAAGTGGAAAAGTCAAATAGCATAGAACAATAGCAAACCCTACAAAAACATTTTAAGACCAAGAGATAATTTTTCATCAGACGGTGACCGAAAAAGGAATTTAGAAAAAACATTATAACAAGAATTAAACTAATTTAAGCACAACACATGACGGCAGCCGCCTTGCTCGCCATGGGGGGACAAGTCCCCAACCTATCCTATCACACTAACTAGGAGCTCGGAAGTACTTACATTATCAGTGCCCACGTCCAGAAGAGAAAAGGAAAAAGTGAGCTGACGGCCCACGCAAGAACCTTAGTTCAACCTGGCCAGAGTCTAGCTAACGCACCTGCGCATGGAAGAGGAGAAGGGGAAGCATAGAGTAAGATCAAAGAAATATAGCGATACAAAACAACAGCCTTCCGAGCCATAAAATAGTCACGTTGTCCACTGTGCACCGCCGACAAGAGCGCTGTAGGCACCCAAACGGTGCAATCACCCTCCCAAAAACTTGTCTTACAGGGAACAAAATTTTTCCAATTCAAGTTCTAAAAAGCACTGATCAAACCCTTTCAATACATATAACACATCTGAAAACAATTATCTTGAAATAAGAAATCTTCAGTGACGTAGCAAAGTTCATAAAGCAGAGTTCATAAACAATGTACATAGGAAACACAGCATAGTTAACAACACAGAGTTCGAAGAAAACAGACAATGCCATAATTCGTAGAGTAGAAAATTGTCTCAAGACACAATAGAAAAGCGCAGTTCTTGAAGAGTAGAAGATACAAGAATAGTTGTAGAAGTTTTACAGTCACATTCTTGAAGTACATACAGAAACATGTAGTTCCTGAAGAATACAGACAAAAGTTCAAACGTTCTTGAAGAATACAGACAATAGTTCTTGAAGGATACAGACAATAGTTCTTGAAGAATACAGACAATAGTTCTTGAAGAATACAGACAAAAGTTCTTGAAGAATACAGACAATAGTTCCTGAAGATTACGGACAATAGTTCTTGAAGTATACAGACAAAAGTTCTTGGAGTATACAGACAATAGTTCTTGGAGTATATATACACCGCATGTGTATAACGCAGGAACAGGTAACGTTGCACATCAAGGGAATTTAAAGTTGATGGATGCCTCTTAGCGTGAGTAACCAGCGGCAACCCACCACACATGGGTGTAGCACGGGTTTGCAGTGCCTGGGGAGGTGAGCGTAGAGCAGCATACAAGTCTCATGCAGGAACGAAGTGTAGACCAAGTGGATAGGTGCACAGCAGCTACAGGAACAACCAAGCATTGCAGTGCTGAAGAAAATCTTGAAGAATCTCATAGAACTCGAAGCGTAGATGGCTTGGAATGCAAGGAAACATGAAAGGAAAAACAAGAAAACAGCAGATAAAAGACAGGAAAAAGTTTGGTAAAGCAAAGACAAGAAAACACTACAGAAGCAAAGAAGGGGGAAAGAAGCAATCCAGTTAGGCGAGTAGGAAGTGCGCAAAAAGGGCAAACTAACACTGTAGCAAACAAATTAGCACAGCTATAATGTTACATATGAATATTACAAACATTTTCAAAAATATATAAACATACTCAATAACAATATACTCTTATACAAGTTAACATCAATTCCTTTCTCAGGGGTTTGAGAAAAATATTATATGTTGACTCAATCAATAAGAATAGTATGCAAAATATACACAAACTGATTATTACCCTATAATAAATATAATGACAGTTAAAGAGAGTAAATATGTGTGGCAAAGCGCTTTGCCTTAATACAAAAGATATACAGATAAATACATCTAATTTCTAACAATAAACCTTTTAAGATGGCTCACGTGAGCCTTACGCATTCCTCTTGTGGAATTTAATAATTTTATCACAACAGTATTTGGCCCTAAAAAGCGCTTAACAATATACGGACCATTGTACTTAACTAGGAATTTAGCACTCAACTGGGCGCCAGCATCTGCCAGAGAAATATTCTTACACAACACCTGATCACCGACCGTGAAGGGAGGATCAACCCGAACTTTATTTAAGCGATTAGAAACCTCCCTCTTCGCTACCGCGAGACGCCGAGCCACGTCGCCAAACAATTTGTCCCGCTCCACATCATTTCAATGAGAAATTGGGGAAGGGAGATCCCAAATATTTAGTAAGAGATGGGAAGGATGGAAACCCAGAAAAGGAACACAGGGAGGAACACCCGTGGCACTATGAGTAGTACAATTAAAGCCTAAGTTAATAAACTCTAAATCATTATCCCAAAGTACTTGATCCTGATTACAAAATATGGTGAGGCAAGCCTTTAAATTTTTATTAAAGCGCTCTACTTGATTACCGCAAGGGTAATAGGGACT
>PNEQ01060506.1:0-15536 GCA_003012365.1 Medauroidea extradentata | reverse complement strand
GCCAAAAATTTTCCACACATGTGTACTTAAGGCCTTCACAATCGTTTGGGCCTTCATGTTGCGCAAAGGCAATAAAAACACAAACTTAGAAAATGTGTCCAACAATATTAACATACAAACATTTTCCTTCTTAGAACGGACAAACGGTCCAAAGATGTCGAGGTGGGCTACATGCCAAGGGCCTTCAGGAGGTCAGCCCGTATCTCTACCAAAATTGGCCTGCTGAGCCTGTTTACATTTCTGACAGTTTTCACAATTACGGACATAGGTGGAGACGTCCTGTTTCAAACCTGGCCACGCAAAGGTGGTAGAAAATTTGTTGTTGCACAGTAGGTCATTCGTCCAACATAGAAAACCAATAGACTCACTAAATCCGTACAACTTACTTCATCTCGCTCGATAAACTACGACAAACTCTATAATGCCGTATTGCATGAAATGTGTTTTGTGGAAGATCATGCACAAGAAATTATATTGCCAGATTGGTATCTCGCGCAAGTTAAGCACCTGTTTTGTGTCGTGTGAAACATGCTTCATGAATTTCTGATACAATCAACATATCATCCTGTCACAGTAAGACTGTATAATTCAAATGTGTCATATTACCTGAAACTCTTTGTTTTAAAAAAACTGACATACAAAAATACAAATATGTGTTTTCTCGATAAACAATGAACTGTTATCTGCTGCTACAGAAATTTGTACAAATATTTTTTAGGGAATTATTATTTACTACAATTCTTCGTACTGTTTTCTGCAACGAGTTCATAATAACATTAATACAAAACTTACATTTTGCATCACCAATTTGTTTATAATCGGCACTCTCCAAATGTAATGATACTCAAATACAGACCATTCTTCCTCTAAGTAAATAATTTTTGTAACAGTAAAAGAATAATATCATTTGAAGAGTCATGCATCCCCTAGAAACAAATAGTTTTATACATTAAAATTCGTTAACAATATAACAATCCTACATGTATTACATTTCTTAAATTGTCGTTATTGAAATTATGACATGCAAACCGAACTTTCATTTTCTATTTATAGAAAATAATTTCTTAAATTTAATTACTGGCATTTTCCTCCAATTGACACACTGTGTTAACCAAATGTTCTCAGCGAAATTATATGTCTTACGTGGCTGTTGAAACGGTAACTGTTTTTTTTAGGCTGAACAGACTTATGCTCCCAAAGTGGCATGCTTCTGTAACTACGAGGATCTATAATCTCGGGAAGCATTGCGTCAAGGTAGAAAGATGACAAGTAGACATTTATGTGTCTCAAAAATATTCACGAAATATATGTTCAATATAATGCGATTTCGGTGTCCAAATCATAAAATCGCAGAAACTTCTTCGGGTAATGTGGAGCTGTCCTTGAACCTGGTAGTAGTAATGGTCAGATCTTTTTAATTTCAAATCCTTTCCTAGAAAAAAAATTTAATGTTCTAACAGCAACCTCAGGAGTCATACTTTCTGCTGACTTGGGACATTTCACTTCTAAATCCCCAGTGAGGCCATCTGGAGAGGCTGCTAAGAAACCAAGTTCTGCTGTGGAAAAAAGATCGGAGTAGAGAAGTTTCTTTATGAGGTTTGTACAAGATGTTGTAGATTTCTTCCGGCAAACTGCACCAAAATGTGATGCAGTTAGACGATTTTTTCTCTCCTCCCACTATTGGCTGTTTTCAGACTGTCCACATGTTGCTCTTTTTAACATTTCCTGTTCTTCTTTGAAAACCTCCAGAGTTTTAAAGATGTATGCCTTTTCAGTTTCCATAGTGGAATCATCTATTTCAAGTTTCTGTCATAAATCTCCATAGTCAGCAATGCTGTGTGATTTCTCATTCTTCCCTAACCGCTTTTTCTTTGCAACACCTTTCAAGGCAGCGGAAAGTAAGCAGCATTTTGTTGATGCACGTTGTTGCAGTCTACGAAATCCTAACCTTTTGAGTGTCACATGAGGGCTTTTTGACGTGGTTTTCTTCCAATGAAGGTAACACCAGTGTGGTTTACTTTGGAAACTCAGACTAGCTCCAACACTTCTGTGTGTATAGGAACCTCTTTTTCCTCGACTTACTTACTTGCCCCCACTGAATTTCGCTACCAGATACATGTAGCTTTCTGCCAAATTGCTAGTGTAATCGGTAATTAAGTGAGATGCTTTGAGAAAAAGTGGACGAAGAGCAATATCAATTTTTTTCACCATTGCGATGTTTCTGCTGGTGGAACACAGTTGCCATTTTGGAGAGAGTGATTCACATTTTTATATTTGGAAAATCTTGGGGAGGGGGTGTATATTTGCAACTAGTAAACCTAATGTGACAGAATACATCAACAGTATCCTGGAACAATCGTTAACAGATATACATTACTTATACTTCCGTAGAATATAATAATTATCAAATATTTTGCTTTCATTTGCATAAAAGGGGGAAAGGGTGATACATATCCTATTACCTTACCCAGATGTTTTCTGTTTACGCCACTGAGCGTAAATGTCACACACAAACAAATTATATATATATATATGTATGCACACACATGCATAATAGTATAATATATCAACAACAACTTGTTCGCAATAAAGAGCTAATTTTTTAAAATCTTGGGTACTATTTTTTACGACCCTTGTTTATCTAACTGTTCCTCAAATGTATAATTATTTGGAAATAATGGTTTGTATTAATGCTTCGGCCAATTCTTGCCGTAAAATGTCAACATCGCAAATATGTACCCATTATACAAATTAAAGAAATTATTCTGTAATATCTGCTAACACATTTCAAACATCAAATATTAATAAATATTAAAAACTACGAACTGGTTTTCTTTGTTGTGTAATATTTAGTTTAGATGTTTAATTTTTTGAAGGCTGATTTCAAGTAAGTTAGTTAAACTGTAAACAGACCGAACTGAGAACGTTTGCCTTCTTACACATGTTCTCTTTTTGCGATCGAAAAAGAAAATGGCGGAAACTAAACACATTTTGAATAGACGTGAGTACGATGCACATACTATAGGGCCTACAAACATTAACTCCACATTCTTCTGTCCTGTCTAAAAAGGGAACTTGGGGCTGTCAATGGCCTCTGTCACACTAGACATTTCTGCTAACAATGTCAAAAATAACCAATTAATCAATTAATGGAGTAATGTCACTTTTAAATTCCCAATATTTTACTAATTTTTATTTAACCCTTGCTATGTCTACATGGCCTCAAATAATATTGAACGTAGTTCAACAGTGCAGATAAATAACTGAACGTGGAAACTGTACATATTAATGTGTAGGTATTTTTTTTTTTTACTGCAGGAACGCATTTGAAACGGGGAAGTCACGATAGTGTGCCTACAAATTATGTCTCTTATCTTCCAGCATAATGTGTGCAAGTGTATAATTTGCAATTTTGTTGTAACGTAAAATTTGAACTATGTCTACACACGGTTTAATGTAAGTTAAATCGAAAACCAGAGTGTATTGGTGATGTTACTTACAAAATTAACCTGTGTCATACAGTAAATAACTTCCGTTCATACTAACGCAAGTTCGTCCTTCGTCACGGAAGTTCTCTTGTCGATATTCTTCAACTTATTGCCGTAAAACCTCTTTTTAGCTCTAGATGGTGGAGGCTTTGATTTACAACCGATTGCACAACATAAGTTTCACAATCTCTTGACTTCCTTTTCATATGTGTTCACAGCCAAGCGAAGCTACCATAGCAAAATTATATGGTGACATTTGTGTATGCTATCAATATCGTGCCACACTTGCAGCTCCTACCCAGCACGAGATAAGCATGTAACAGGAGAACGCGCAAATGGCACAGCCTGCTCACCTCGCCTTCCTCCTTCCCGGCCGGCTGGACGAGAAGCTGCGGTGGAACTGAGCGCGACGTGCGAGAGAGACAGAGTACCACGTCTGGAGTCGTGTACAGCGGAGTAGTGCGTGATTATCTAAATTTCAGCTCCTACGTCTATAATTATC
Source organism: Medauroidea extradentata (assembly GCA_003012365.1). Taxonomy (NCBI): domain Eukaryota; kingdom Metazoa; phylum Arthropoda; class Insecta; order Phasmatodea; family Phasmatidae; genus Medauroidea; species Medauroidea extradentata. The sequence continues at coordinate 11,546 of PNEQ01060506.1, read as the reverse complement.
AATGCATTGTTCTGAAAAAATTTCACATTCAAGTATGCATCAGACCACATCACATGAATATTTTAGAAACTAGATATGTTATGAAACTTCTCTAATATTAATTGTAAATGGTTCAATTTCTGGTCCCTCTGTACCAAAAATAATTAATTATAATTTGTTGTGATTCTTTTGACAGAACAATTAGGGTTCAGTCCGTGGAGATTAACCCCAGGAACACATTAGTTGGAAGTCAGCATTAAAAATCAAAATAAATATGTTACTTCCAGCTGAATTTAATTCATATTTTAGGTAAAAAAATAAGGTGCTTATAACAATTTGTATTGGAAGACTAACAATCCAATTATTTTGTTCTTGGTGTTAAAATGACGATGGATGTGTGCTCTTTCAAACTCCAAATTCCTAAACTCGTATTTGTGTCGTATCTGTCAATTTCTTATGATTTGTGACATACCTGACGCCAAATTTTATAAGGGGCTTTCGCCTTAAGGAGGACAAGACAAGGTTGAGCCTGATGGTTATAGCCTAGCTTAGAGTCTCTAAGACTTGATATGCAGTATTTAGTCAGTATTTTAACAGTAAAATGTTATCATATTGAAAATACAAATTATGTCTGCTATAAATAAACAAAATGACAAAGATTATTTTAAAATACTTTCCATAACAAAATAATTATTTTCATACAGTAGAGTTCCTGACTAAACGTGATCAGGCCATGTTGAAGAGTTGGTCACAATTAAAATTCTTAAACAAAAATTGGCTCCAAAATGATATTGGTGCGTGTGTGTGTGCAAATATGCATATATGTGTACGCGCGAGTATGTGTGTGTGTGTGTGACGACAAGAGAGCTGGGGAAGAAGGAATTTCGCCAAAACAAAATATTTATCCAGTTAACACGTTAATAAGAGAAGAAGAACTAGGCAGAGAGAAAAAAGAAGCAAGAAATAGTATGTGCCAACAAACAGCTCAACGTCATTATTATGTAAAACTTTCAATCTATAAATAGTAATTAATACAGTTACTATTGAACAGTTTTTCAGTTACATAAATAATAAAAATGTTGTTAAAATTTATATCTCAGAAAATTTATTATCTTTGTACAAAGCTGTGTGAAATTTTAAAATAGTAAATATTTGTGACACATAGATCACTTATTTATTTAGCTATTACGTTTGCATTCTTGATCAACTCTGTATAACAAATATCTTGTCTCTGTCCACATCATTATCAGGATTTTAGTCTTCAGTAATATATTCTTGCACCTCTGTCTTGGGGAAAAAACATTTGTTTAATTACATGCCAAGTAGGACAAGAGAAGCCATCAAACTTGTCAAATTCACAGTGGTATGTTATTGTTGATGTATTTCTTGACCACTGCTACAGTATGTAACATATCTTTTCTTGATCTTAAGAACACACAGCCATGTGCTGTCTGGTTGCTGTTTACATAATACAGATGCCCTCGGTCACTGACAGATATAATTTAACTGAAAAAAGAAGTTTGGTTTTAAAATTTTGTTTTGAAGCAGTTTTTAAAAATATCTTATTGTGGACTCTTATCTGCACATCTTCCTTTCAAGGATTAGCCATTTTCTGGTGCCTCGTACGTTTACAAAACCATCCTCATCTGCATGTTGATTGTTTTTTTATGGTTCTGCTTCCTGGTTCATGAGTCGTTTTGTGGACCTGTTCTGGCCATCTATTCTGGTCGCGCTGTAGGTACAGTCTTGATGTGGTCTGGTCACTGCTCTTTGATCAGAGCATAACAATACAGAAAAAAACCACACATTAAAATGTTGTGTTGTACTAGGTGTTTGAGTCTTCTCTTCCCTGCAGTCAACCTGTTTGTTAATTTTAGTTTGTAAAATATTAACATTACTGGAATCGTCCTTATAATAATCAAGAAATTATCTCTATGTGCACTGTCATTTTGGTACTTCCCGTTGTGAAATACATTATATACGTTACAGTTCTAAATAAGAGTATTGGGAATATTTGGCTGACTGTAACTTGCTAACTGTACATTGGTACAAAAATTAAGGCTGTAAAGTGAGCATGGTTATGTTTGTAAGCCTTAAATTATGCTCTTTGGAAAAATCTGGTGTGGGTATGAAACAATTTTATGTAATGTAAGAAAGTTTTACTCTTTTTCGTTGCATTCTGTAGCATATTTTATCCACCCACCCAGAGAAAAGTAAAATAATCAGACAAAATATAAACCTTGTCACTAGTGTACAAATGATGATCGTTTATCTGATGCTCATGTATGCATTTACCTCTGTTCTTTTTAGGATGTTATTGAAGTTTTTGAGACACAGTTACTGAAACAAACATTGTAGCTTTGCACTGTTCGAAAAACTTAAAATTTCCAAAGAATAAATTTTTACATTAGAGTGTAACCTAGGCGTAAGAACTTCAGGGCTGGTCGTCTAAAAGTTAGAGAGCAGATTACCTGTTGTTCAGTGCAGAAGTGAGTAAATGCCAATGGTAGGTAGCTAACACTGCGCATCTTAGCCAGTGCTACAGATCTCGGCCTGGCGGACATTAAGATTGCTACTTTTGCCAGACATGACCTCTTGGGTACCGGCATTATTGATGCGTGCCTTGGCGAATTGGATTATTGAGCATTTGTTCACTTACTATTTATGCAGGAGAAGTTTAGATACATAACCTTCCTTAATTTAATTGTAAAACAAATATGAGTACAAACACACATCTGGCAGATAACGGGCTATCAAGTTCTTCAAACACGAAGGTATTAAATTTGCAATATTTTTCTTGTTTACTAGATAGTTGTGTTTCTTAAATATTTATAGAACTTTGTGTGTTTATATTAGTAAAGTATGCAGTTTTTTGCAGTTATTCTAGTGTTCTAACATAGCTTACTGTAGTGTTTCATCGTCACTTTGTGTAATAATACTGCATTTCAGTAAAATACAGCGTTTAGCAGTTGAAAAGCCTTTAAAAATGGTTTTTAAACTCCAGATGCAAATATTATGTCGTGCCTATCAGTATATGACCAGAAAATTTTATTTGTAACTCTTAGTAATTTATTAAAGAATTGTGATGTGCACATGTTCAGTGTTAGCTTAATGTACCCGTAATATCGTTATACCCATTAGATCTGCCATTTTAGTCAATTTGGTGCTGCACATTGAAAGAGTCGAAAATGTAAATAAGTTTTATACTGTTGTTGGTATTATGTATGTATTCCCAGCACATACTCATAATACTGGCAATCAGAAACAATTCCTCTGCATCTTTATCTGTAGTCATATTTGAAAGTAAATGTTTATGTCATCTATGTTATAGTTGAGAAAGATAACATAAATGTTGACTCAACTTAAGTTGGAGTTAACATGTAAATATTTTAACTGAATAAAGTTACAACAAACATAATAGTTTTGACACTCCTTGGTCATAGCCAAAAAAGGGACACATTGGCCTGCACTTGTCGTGGGAGAGCATCACAGCACCTTTTCCTGTTACCCCCTGCCCTCGCCACTGCTTGCAGTGTTCATGCCAAAGTGTAATTTATATGTTTTCATTGCAAGCAAACAACAACAGGACTTTCTCACTATTTCTTCCCGGTACAAATACAAAGTTTCTTTTCTTTTGTTACAGGTGGTGAATGTGTATGTGGCCATATTATAGGAATGAAAAATGTATTCAGTTGTGGCAACCCGTAGGTTAGGGCTTACGTAAGGAAGAACACCAGGGATATGATATGTCAAGGAAATTTCGTGTTGAAAAAATTTTCAAAAGAGAAATAATAGTTTATACCAAGAAATCTGTGTAGGTACTGGACAAATTTCCTAACCTAGCATGTTCTCTAGAAAGGTGTATGAATAAAATTGTGTGTTCATTTTAATATTGATTTTTAAAGTAGCACGTGCAAATAACATGTGATCTGGTAGCCGAAAACCCAAAATTCCTATATTCGGTCATTAGTATCCCCAGATTTTGTAGTATGTGTAAATTTGGCAAAATTTGCAGTCAAAATTTCAAGAACATTTGTAATGTTCATTACATTATTTTATTATAATGTATTAAATACACATACGCAAAAAAAAAATTTAACTATGTAAAAAACCTTAAGAAAAAATTAAATTTTTATACCTTTAAATAAATGAAAATATTGTAGTAAAATGAAATAAGTTTAATGTAAAACTTCCTTTTTTTGATCATATTATATTTAATACACATTTTATAAACTTTTTTTCACTATCAAATCGAGGGACTACACTTATGTTCGTATTCCTCGATTCAGTAGCCCCTTTAAATATTTCTAAAACAATGTGTTTTTCCCAAGAAATATAATATTTATGTTGTTGAGCTATCTGTTTTTGTGATATCAAAGCAAATACAATTCAAAACAAATAAATATTCTTGTCCAAAAGAACACAAGGAATTATAAAAAAATTAAAAAAATATTTTTTTGCTCCATGATAAAAACAATGCCAGGACTGCCAACTGCTGCATTTTAAAGCACAGAGTTATTTGTTAATCATGCACTAGAGAAACAGTAAGTATTTGAGGAGTATTTTTCCACCAAATTTGACCTACCAATTCCCAGGTGTTTTCCCTTAATTTTTCTGTGTAGTTTCTAATTTAATTCTGAGTTATTTGTGTACATGAAGTTTATTCAGAGTATTTGGTGTTAGTTGTGTTGTAATTCTGAGTTACCCATGCAAAATATTATCGCTAACATTACCTTTAGGAGGCCACCTTAGGTTATTGCTGTGCTGTCTCACCACTTTTCTTCTGCAATACCTGAGATGGCTAAATGTGTGTCAGGGGTATACCTGTCTTCTACCAACAGATTGTAGCATTGCAAGACAAGGGGTTTTTATTTACTGGAGAATTAATATTTTATGTAATCTTAATTTTCTAATATAATATTTAAATTTGTAATTTTTATTTCAGTGGTTTTGGTTCCAGAAAGCAAGAGCAAAGGCGCAGTTATTTTATTCCTGAATGTTCTAGATAAGGTGTAATGTTTATTGTTATGGCCAGGTGGTCTTGGTAAGAGGCAGTAGCTTTGTTTTTCTTTTCGTGTTCTGGTTTTTTCCACGGGAGTTTTGGCGCCGTTTGTTTTTAATGTGTAGTTTCTAGTTGTGCCCTAGAGGGTTCTAGATAATTGAACGAATGATGAAGGTCACGCCACCGAGAACCAGCCAATGAGAGCACGGCGTGTGGCGAGAACTGTTATCGTTAAGGGTGTTAAAGTGTGACAAAATTATTTTTTTCAATTGTTATGAAATAGTGTTAGTTTTATAAATGATATTGTTGGTACAGTTTCTTTATAAAAAAATGTAGCTCATATAGTTTTCTCATAACAGTGCATCAGAGTCAAAGTTTGCATCTCATGCTGTCATTCAAATAGTGAAAATACGTAAATTGATTCAACTAAAATAAAATAATTCACGGTTAATAAACATCCCATGAGGTATGTAATAAAATATTTAGAAACCCATGGCGTAATACGTCAAATTAAAAAAAAAAAAATGCTGAAGTACAGAAAAAAGTTGAAGTTTCAGCAGTTTTTTAAAATAAAATATAGTTATATGTATATTTTTGTAAATGTTTTCTTATATAGGCCACGAGATGTTACGTCACTGTACATGAAAGTATTGTCTACAATATTAACACAGTTTCATATGAATATAACATTATGATTTTATCACACTTGAACACGCTTAGGGAAGAATCATGCACGTAGATAATTAAGCACCATGATTTTAGCTCATGATTTTAATTGAGGTATTATTGGGAGTTATTACTAGCGGTTTGTGCACGTTTACAAAGAATTACTAACTTGCAATTTCTTGGTCATTCATAAGGAAAATAATATTAAGTTTTTAATAGAAGGAAAGTCATTGTAGGCTGTAGGCCCTGGTGGTATAGTGATCAAACGCTTTTACCTTCAACCACTCAATCTGGGGTCATTTTACAGTAGGATCACTCAAAATATTCTTTGCTGAGGTTGCAGTTCACCAACAGGTTTTAACTTATATAATACACTCGGGGCCAATTATAATAAAATAATGAATCTCACTGAGAAAATAACTTTAAAATTAATAAAATCTATTTATTTGCTCAAACATTTTAATTTTTTGGCTAGAAAGAATTTTGTAGTCTATTATCATTGCAATTTTAGTGATTTATTTTTAAAAACAAATTAATTAAAAACAATTTTATCTAATACAACATTTGTGATAAAAATGGCTTTCAGTGGTGTTATCAGAATATTCACTTCCCTACCACAGTAATGTAGTTGCTCCTGATTTTTGCATTCAGGAAACATGAGGTATTTTCATGGGTATCTAATATTTTCTGGATTTGTGTTTGACTGTTGCTTCATACTGCCTCACATGATACTCTTGCTTGCTCAAGACCTCAATGTTAAAGCACTCGTCAAATCCTTCTATACTTCAGTTATGATTTCTTTCAGTGTCAGATAAATTAACTTAATATCCTCATTGCCTGTTTAACTGTTTTGAGCTTATCCATGCCAATAATATTGTACACTTTATTTATCTAATTCATAGTAGTTTTATTTTGTACATTCATAGTATTAGAGTTTTTTTAGCCATTCACACTATGACAATTTTGGGCAAAATATACAGTGGTCTGTTCTTGTGTAGGGATGTATAATGATAATATAATTGTGATTTGCCTACAAAGGGGCAACGCAGTGGAGCCATGAGCAGCAGTGAGGAGGACCTGCTCACACTCCACTACGGCAAGCATCACTCCACACTCGCAGATGAAGTGCGCTCCTGGTTCGTGTCAGAGAGCTTTGCCGACCTGGTGCTCGTGTGCGATGGTACAGCCACACTGCATGCCCATCAGTTGGTCTTGGCATCTGTCAGCCCGCTGGTGAAGAGAATCCTGCAAGAGATGCCACCACAGCTCGATGCCACAATCACCATCCACTTTCCTGGCATCAAAGTTCACCTCATACGCTACCTTCTTGACTTGCTGTACACAGGTCAAGTGTGTGTCCAGGTAACACTTGCCATACTTTATTCTAAATCTTCCAACCTATGGAGGTTGATCTATGCAAGTTTCAGCTCATGGAAGTGTACTTTAAAAACAATTATTACTATCAAACACACCAAAATTATTTAAAAATTTCCAAAAATTATGGAAAGGCATTAATTTAACAAAATAGATTTTTTTTCCTGGTTTTACTAGAACACTTTCCAAAATAATATTATGAATCATTAGATTTTTAAGTTAGACACATTAAGCAGTGAGCAATATGAAAGTACTGTATGATGATTAGCAGACTAGCTGCGAAGTAACACACTGGATATAACTCTACATTCCAGTATATTTGGTCAAATTGTAAAAATTCAAGAACATAAGAAATGCTAAAATAATAACAGGGTTGTATATGTGTTTGGGAAAATAGTGTAATTTTCTGGAAATTTTTGTTTTGGTGTTTTTTATATTTGTGGCAAGGTGGTTTTAGAGGATGCATATTTTGCCTAAATAAAACCTTCATTCATGAATTCTCCACATTACAAATTATTTGCAACAAATTTTTAGTTTTGTTTATGCCATATGTGCATAAGACATCATCTCCATTTACCAGAATGTATTATGTTCATTACAATTAATGCTCCTCTGCAATGAACTACAAGTTTCATTATTAATGCACATATTATCTTCATGCCATATTTTTCTCTGTTTCAATAAAGTTGTCCCACATTTTGGTCGAACATACTAATAATATTAACTAACTTCAGCATTAAAATAGGAATTTACATTAAAGGTTGACATCAGGCAAATAAAATTACAACATGGTTAGGTACTATCACCTTTTGTTAGGCCAGAAGAAAGAAGCAACTCGTGAATGTGGTGTGATTTGCTAGTGATTGGGGTTTACATATACTGGCTTGGTAACAATTTACTATTTGTCGTAAAAATTTAAATTTACTCTGTAAGGTAGACATCACAGAAATAAAATGGGTAGCATAGAAAGGTAATCATCCCCTTTTATAATACCAGAAAAAGCATAAACACTTGAGTGAAATGAGAAATTTTTAGTGAGCGGTATTTGAATTTTACTAGCCCTGTGACTTAACAGAGTGATAAAATAATTTGTCACAATAATATACCTTTATTTTGAATTATGGGCATTTTCCTTTCCTTTGCTTTATCAGAAGTCGGTGGTGTATAGACTGTGACTAAATTTCGAAAGACTTAATATCATCTGAAATTGACTATGTCTAGGTTAGAGTGGCTGTCACACAGACCTGTCTTACCAATACTTTCCAGTTGTAAATAATCTGTGATTGTGTAAGTCCTGGACATCCCTTATGAATAAGGTACGACTTGTAGGAACTGAAATGGCGTGAGAAATCATAACTGTAAAACAGTTTCTTACAACACTTGTGATGAAATTGGCATGAGGTGACCTTAGAGCAGTTACCCTCTGGCTGGGAGAGCGAGGTGCTGTGTGGTGTTTGCTGTTTTTAGAACTTTTATCCTGGTAGCATAGTTCTCAGGAAAATAATGACAACCGTTTGTGGCCATACTAATGCAACAAGACTTATTTTTCTATTTCCTTCTTGTTATATTTTATTTAAAGATAGTTCACATTCCATAAGAAGACCTTTAAGTAAGTTGGTATTGTTATGATTATAAAATTTAGAGTTGACTGTAATAAACTTAGTTACGAGAATGGAGAGACCTTTGTATGGGAGCCAACACCTACAACTCTACTAGCAATGTTATATGAATAAATTCAACAATGACAAGAAGTCTCCAAATGGTATATGAAACAAGTAAAGAAGAAATAGCAAGAGCTTTAAATTTCCTAAAATGTAAATAAATATTAACATGCAAGTGTAGCTGACAGCATAAAACAGGATGGAAGTAACAGGTACCTAGGACAACAATAATCCACAAAGGGACATCATAGGGTGTCAAGAAACTTCCCACGACCCCAAACAAAATAAAGGCAAAATAAAACTTGCAATGGAACTAGAGTCCCAAATCACAACTCTTTTTAAACAAACTTACAAACCAGTCTGTACTAAGAAACTTAAACCTAGTACCACTGTTTATTTTTCGGTAGGGTACACACCGAAATGGGAATGCCCAAGTGTCCAGGAGAAAACAAAAAAAGTGTGAAGGGGCTGCAGACCCACAAACACGACTCCTAACGGAAGACACAAAACAAAATGACAAAACCCAACAAAACTGGCAAAAGTCCAGCAAAACATCCTGACTGTGCAGAAGTGTGCGTTCAATGCTGCTGACAGGTGATCAATCCATCAACAACAAAGAACAACACCAGACAAGTTCCACACTGAAAAGAACTGAAACACTACAAAACAAGACAACTAAAATTTACTGACAACCAACAGGACCAAACTAAAATTCTAAACAATAAGAATTAACAAAGAAAGGTATGGTCAAGAATAAAATTACTAATTACCAAAGCTATTTCAAAAGTGAACTACTCTTGAATGAGGAGATAGAAAATAAAGAGACAGAATTCACAATGTAATCAGATTAAATTTTTACTTAAGACCAAAATCAGCAAAATGTCTTTAACATGTCTGGAGGAGAAGACAACATGAAGCAACTGTGTCCCACACTACAGCCACACAAAATTTGCTCACAACACATGTAGAGACATGAGCTCTGAAGTACAAAAACGTGAGACCGAAACCCAAAACAAGAAGACATAAATGTGTTATTTTTATTGCCAAAATTTTTGCATAAATTTTACTTTGTGAATAAACAAATAGGTTACTGGAAAAAATTAAATACAAAATTAAGTTTAATTTGAGAGAAAATAATTAAGTTTTATTTTAAATAAGCTAAAATGTAAATAAAATTTGTCTAAAAAAATATTACTTTAAAACACGAGTAAATAAACAAAGTTTGTAAAAAAAATAATGTTAATATTTTGTCAAAATTAGCAAGAATAAACAAAAGGATAAGACTTTTCCTTACAGACAACAAACCCTGGTACTACATTGCAGCAACCGAGCAGGAAGCCAGCCACACCAATCCCACTTTTAGAAGCAGCTGGAACAGTGTGCTACAGCAGGGTTAATATTGGTGAAAAAGGCAGCTACTTCAGGCAGAGCAGCGCAACCAACCAATCTACCCAAGAAGCACCAAAACTATCAAACAAAAAACAAAACAAGTTTCTATGGTTTTAAGAAAAACCTGTAAAAAAAGAACAAATTAAAAGTATTACATTAAATATTAAAACAGAAGACAATAGAAAATTAAGCAAGGTCAAAACTATGAAAGCAATTCAAATGACCCTATAACAGACAAGACAAAAAATAGGCAAGTAGGATCAAATTGTGTTAGGTAACACAAAACATTGAAATAGTAAAAATATTATCTAATAAATAATGTTGTCAGTTGAATATAGTACCAAATTCACACAATAGTTGAAAATTTTAAAAATATTTGAAAACCATGAGTTTTGAAATAAAATAGAACCACGTTAATCCATGATGCACTAATTCGGGAATCGGATGATTCGGGACAACTTTGGAATTTTAAAAAATGGCGCACATAGTATAAATTATCAGTGCTTATAATTAGCATCATGCGTGCTGGCAGACAAAGACTGCAAGTCGGCACAGCACTACCGCGTGGCATGGAATGCAAGAAAGGATAGGCGACCGGTATGCGTCGAAAGGAAGGTATGAGGGGTTGAAGGGGGAATAGAATGTAATGGCCGAGGAGGAAAGGGGCGAAAGTAGGTGTGTAAGGGAACAGGAGGGCTGAGGCAGCCGATCTGACTATTGTGCGTCAGAGTGGGGGAATTTCCCCTCCTCGGAATGCCACCCAGGTAAGGCGTAAATGAGAGAGGAAGGGATTAGTTAGCTGAGGTGGCCTTACGCGTTCTGCCACCTTCGCAGTTGTTCACTGTGTTCAGAAATAAATATTGATCATTCGTGAACTGCAGTAATGAGTGGTAGGAAAGAAATTTCTGTTGACAGTGCAGGCCCTAGCACTAAACGGAGGCATAATATTTTATAAATACAACATAAAGTCAAGGTGCTTAAAAAACTTGTTGCAGGGTCGACTGCCAAACAGCTGAGTGAAATGTATTACTTTGCTATCCAGACAATTTAAGACGTTCGTTAAAACAAAGAGAGCCTTTGCAGATTTTTTTCACAAGCCAACTCAAAGGACAGCATGAACATTCAGAAAATAATGAAAACAGGCAAAGTGTCTGATTTAGAAACTGTTCTTATGCAGTGGTTTCGGTTACATAGGTGTGAGGGCGTCAGGGTCATTCCATGTGAAATCAGCAAATTTTTAATTTTTTGGTTGCTTGACTATTTTGTATTATTTTTTTAATTTAACTACGGTTACTATCATGTTCCAATAGGCGAAAACCATTTTCATTAAAATTTTATCTCTCACCGTATTGGATATAGGCCCTTTTATGCGGTGGCCCGCGCAGCAAAATCAGCTGTTGCAGCCATCTACGAAATAATCAATATTTAATTTCCCATTAAAGTTATGTAATTTCCGTTTCTACCAACTTGCAGAT
>PNEQ01060505.1:0-33672 GCA_003012365.1 Medauroidea extradentata | reverse complement strand
CCGCCATTGTTAATTACATCCAACTTTCTTCCGGGGAAGCCAACATTGAGATGGCAAAACAAAAGATTTAAAAACAAAATATCTCTATGGTGACTCTTGGGTCGTATGCGAAGACCAACAACCTACGTTATTCCACTCTAACATCGCTTTCATGAAATTTGTTACATCCAACCTTCTTCCACGGAGGTATTCAATTCTTCCCAGCCAACGTGGTTTCTATACATACTAAGTATTTCGTTCAAAAATGTTTTTAATTAGAATAGCGAAATTTAGCAGTGTAATGCGTAACTAAACCTTTGTAATTGTGAAACATAATTTTTTTTCAAAGGTACATAATGCCACTAGTAATTTATACGTAATATTTGGTCCCAAGTATTATAGTAATTTTTTTTCTAAATAATCACACAAAGATGTGTGCCACATTTCCCGGATTTGATCATCATTTCATCTGAGATTGTTTGGAACGCAAGGAATTCAAGACGTCACAGCCACGAAAATATAGAATTTCGGCTGCTACTTTTTCTGAAGAAGGAATAAGACATTTTAATGTTTTTAAGGCTATTTCTAGACTGGAAGTCTGACACCGGTTGAATGCCTTGCTTTTAAAGGCGATGTGACAAGTTGTGAGTGAACAAGTGCTGGCCTTAGTACCAATGTATTTATAGACACTGATCGCACTTGTTATCTTGCAATTGCTCAAATTTCAAAACGCAGACAACATTATCTTCTTTTTTTTTCAATTCCCTCTAAGGATAACTGAGAGAAGTGGTGTATATTTTATCTGATTTCCTTAATCCTTATTTAATTCATGTTCTCGTGAATGTTAAAACACCTATAGCCTACTGTTCGTATACACTTTGCATATATTCTCCAAAAGTTATGCACATTGTGTAAATCGATTAGTTAACGATAAAACAGAGCATTCACAAATTATTATATGATGGTTTCCACACACCATATGAACCCACAACACGACTGTCATCATTGTGTGCAGGAAGCTCCGACATCAACATGGACTAACATCGATTAGCTGAACTACACTCTTAACAGGAATATTCACAAATCATCGCGTTTTGCACTAAAACTAGTCAAATAATTTTAGTCAATCAAATCAGCGAAACATGAAGGTAATTAGTAAACATTGTCATATTCCTTTGTAGAGGGCAGACATTCCAAAAGTGACTCAATGAATGTTGACAGATTTCCAGAGTTTACTCACTAATTTAATTTGTTGTAACTGTTCCGTGAAGAATCATCAAAGACATGATAATCAGTGGCTATCCATTTATATATATTTAAAGTTCAGATTTGAAGTCTGGCCCAGGCTACTCTTAACGGCGAGCTATTTCCAACAATGTCAGACTGACAGCCCACCAGAGATGCGTGAGAGGCAGAATAAGAACAGTTTAACATTCAATGACATTTCGTTTTTCCACTTCAATATGACATTGCCATTGAAGGAGATTGGCAGTGACGTGTACATTGTGAGAATTCCTCTGTCGTTGTGGAGCGGGAAACAAAGCGTCAACATGTGACCATGGTTTGCGAAGCTGTCATCACCGTCAGTTGCTCACCTCTGGTTCGCATGAAGATTTGCTGGAAAGGCTTCGTCTACAAAATCAGTATTTGCTGCTCTGAAAGTACGTTTTTGTTGTTTTTTATTTCAGAAAAGGCAAAAAATATATATAAACACGCCACGTTTGGCGTTAGTCCTAGTATAGGCTAGCCTACATATAATAAAAATTAAAATTGCTAAAAATTAAATTTTTAAGGCTTCGCCACTAAACCTCCGCAAGGTTGAGATGAAAGTACATCTTGGAATCTTCGACACATGCAGTTATATCAAACTGTTGCAGATCTTGTTTGCGTTCTACTGGACTATTGTTGTGACTGGGACCTGGACTCGCGCAGGCTCTAGGCTGATTCTTGTTCTCTCACAACTTGCCTCATCACGTGTAAGCGCAATTATCTCAACTAGCCTCTGTCTTTCTTAACAACACGTATCTTTATGACACACAGTTGGGTTGACGAGAAGCTACGGACTGTGGTACTGTGGCATACGGGATGTTTCAGTTAATTCGTGTAAAAATATTAATATGTAAGTGCCCTACTCACTCATTACTGTACATTCCAAACAGCTGGGCCTAGAGTCATGAAATTTGAGGGCGGCTTCTCCTTACGCCGCAAGCACCCATTAAAAAGAACATTTTCAAAATACGAAAATTAATGGTGCGAAAAGCGTGAATGTGTTTTCAATGCATCATCGAAAGAGCTTAAACCCGTTGAGATATCGATGTGATTTTTGCTTCATAATGAAGCATTCAAAATTGCGTATTACCAGATTGTTTGATTTTATGAACTTCAAACAATAAGGGAACGAGAAGCCGTAAAATGTGTTTTCGATCAATCCTCGATAACTCTTAAAGCCGTTGAGGTATTGAGGAAAGTTTTACTTCAGAATGAAGGTTACTCGTGTCAACGAAAAAAATTTTCTGGAGTTTTAAATTTCAACCCGTAAGGATATTTTTTAAAAATTTACACAGTTTCAATTAATCGTCTGTATCTCTTAAGCCTGATTATCAATCGAGATGATTCTTAATGGGAATATCTAAAATGACATTTAAGATTTTTAAAAGTTTGGCAATTTAGGAGATAGAAAGCTGTAATATGTATATTCGCATGTCCTCAATATCTCAATATCATAAGCTATCGTTTAGCTTTCCCTTAAAAAATTCTACATGGGCTAAGCCATAGCCGAACAGCTAGTTAAACTAAAAAGAAAAGGCTGCTAAATGAAACCTCTCGATATATTAGGAAAAGTATTGCCTGCGAAGCCAGCGATGGTTGTTGTTACAGATGGCTCCAGAATAGTATGTTGTTAACATATCATCCAACATGCAACTATGATGTCTCTACATAGTCCGATTACTGTTACGATAAACACCTTACACTTATTAACACGGTCGTGCGGCCGTGCGGTACGTTGGGTCGCCCAAATGCCTTTACTTTTTTTTTTTTTTTTTTTTTTGCTTTGCAGACAATGTGTTTCCTGTACCAAAAGCTCTCTTTACGGCGGGTCCTATTACCAGATTCATTTATGCAGTCTTATACTGGCTGAAACATCTTGTGTGTATGGTTAGACACAAACATTTAACATCATAACCCTTGGCCGTACACATGTTTTGATAAACCTCACAGCTTTGCAAGTTGTGCAGGTACTTCCTTGACAATGTCGATTTCTAAATGTGTTTTTCGGTTGTTCATGTCCCGAGTTCAGTTAATGCCAAGGGATGGACGAATGTGTGAACGGATCAGAAGAAACGTGCAGGTAGGAAGAAAAGTATGGAAGCGGTAGTACGCGGATCACGGTGCTATGAACGGACATACTATCTCGCTGTGATAATTGATAGTGTATGTACTCCATTCATGTGCATAACAACTAACAGTATGGATGGCACTGTTTAGTGCATAGTCTGAAGTAAAAAAAAAAAATTAGCTGCAGAATTTACTGACAGTTAACAATAATTTCTCCGTCCCTTTGACAATGTAAAATTGTGTTACTTCTACAGTTGTAAGGGGTCCTTAAGCGCGGATGTTTCAATTTAAACAAAAATTAAATAGTATTGCTAGTCTACTTCTTAAGTGATCGGTTTAAGTGATTCGCCATACAATAATATTTGCATTATCAGTTGATATGTGTAGGCATGTATTCACACATGTCGCGAGGAAAAATAAACTACTACTATACTATTTGCTACTATTTACATGATACTATTTTTCTCTCTGTCCCCTCTTTTTTTCTCACTCAACTCCGGAAATCCCTACATACAGTCACTCCTTATTGACAGTGAAATAATTAGTTTATTATTGATTTTGGTTGAATATTCTTGCTTCCCCGCGTAATGAAGGTGAACATTAGGTTTGGATCAAGTTCACATGGTCTGCAATAACCCTGGATGTTATTAGCACAATCATATCAGTAATACTTGACGTTCAGTGACACGTGTGGTAACCTTGCTGACATTTACTGACCAATGTATTTGCACTCAAGGCATATATGCTAATATTACGTTTATTTTTAGGTATTTTTACGTTAGGTCTATGCTTAGCTGTAATTAATTGAATTCCCACTTACACAAATATATTAATATAACATTTTGCCAAGCTATCTAATGCTCTTACCAGCAACTCATCAGATTTGTTTTTACATGTAATGAAATAATTAGAAAAATTTGGAGGTTTTTTATATGACTTAGTGAAAGGCAGGCTCTGTTAAACTATTATGAACAAATGTATTCGTAAATACAAGATATGTGAGACGTCAAACTGAGCGAGATATTTTTTGGTCATCGCTTAACATCGAGGTCTTCAGCGTCGGTGAGGGATGACATGAGGTGAGTATGGAGCAGTACCGGAATGAAAGGGCGGGGGAAATGGGAGATCCCCGAGAAAACCCGCCGGCCAACAGCATCGTCCGGCACGATTCCTACATGCGAAAATCCAGGGACTAACACGCCTGGAACATCAAGTTGAGATTGTATTGCTTTAATATTCCTGTGGCACAGTAATAAGCATGTAAATGTTTAAATCTGGTACAATTAATGAGGTTGGCACCAAACCTACCTTTCAGGTTTGTTGTGAAGACAGTAATCCAGACCTTGAGAGAGATAATCAGCAAGGTGTTTGCGGCTGCAACTGCTCCACACCAAGGAGGGATCATAGCTGCACAAAAATTGGAAAAGATAAAAACTGAATACTTAATGACATTCAAAGTTCGTTTTTAATTAGTTGTTTACGTTGTTAATTTTCTTGCCGCGCGCAAATGATGTTTGTTTACCGTATACACCTAGTTAAAAGTCTCGTCCTTACAGCAACTTATAGAACACATCCATAGCCCCGTGTAACTGAACTCGCTCATTGGCAACGCATCTTAGTGGTCTCGTGTACTTGCAACATTCTTCTAGTATAGTAAAAATTCAAACATTGTTTAAATTTCTTACCATCGATTTAAAGTACAGATGTAGTAAGTAGTTAATCTTCATACAATGTAACATTCATATTTCCTAATTACAGTCAAACCTCGTTAATACAAACCCTGATAATACAAAGTTCTCATTAATACAAAGTGGTTTTTGTTCCCCTTGGGATGAGGACAGAAATTTAATAATAACTTTAATGATCCATAAAATTTTTCTTTATATGTAAATCAATGTAATATAAATCCCTCTAGTTAAAACAGGTCATTGTGATGATAAGAATGTAAGTTTTGAGAGGATAAACAAAATTATAAAAATTTTAGAAACTTTTTAAGGTTTTGGCCAACGCCTGATAAAACAAACCTCATTATTACAAACAGCAAAAATTTTGGTCCCTTCAGGTTTGTATTAAAGAGGTTTCACTGTAAACTCATTAACACTGCCATATCTGTCACTTCCTTTTTTTGAAAGTTCGCTATTGTTAACTTCCATCATCCTAAAAGTCTCGTAATTTATTTATAAGTTAATGTGCACAGATAAAATTTATTTAATTATCAAAACTATACAGTTACTGTAGTTTTATTATATTCTGTATGAGGTATTTTAGTACTTAAATATTCGACGCACACTTTTAAGCCTTGCTCAGATGTCTGTGCACTTACACTTATATATTTAAAAGTGAAGGATCTGTGCTGTGATATACAGTGAAAGGATGTATTTTTGTAGCCAATTTGTCAATTATGTAAACTATAATTTAATATATAACTATAGTTTCTTAACTATCAGTAAAATCCTTTAAATAATCCAAAATAATAATAATACAGACATGGCGAATTACCGGATTTTATATCCGCTCCTTGGGAAAACAATTGTCGAAACTTACAAAAATAAGAAACACCAAGGAGGGGGAGTTTTGTATAGCTACACTCGGGTCTTTAAATAATAATAAAATGCATATAAATGATGCACCTTAAGACGGCATTAACACTCACGGGTTGTTGGACATTTCGAGGAATTCTTAAATGCTCACGTAACGTAGTCACTGGAATATGTCGGGGCATGAAACCTTAAAATGTAGTGGCGATGGAATGCAAAGCCAAGCCAAACGAAAGCACCCCGTAAATCAACAAGACTGAAATAACTCCCACAGCATCTTACAGAATTAAGGGGATTAATTACTAACGTATCGAAACCCATTATCATAATGTTTAAATTAATTCTTCCCGCTCCGGCCATCCTAATTTTGTTGGCGTTATATAAAGCTAGCTTTCGTTATCCTAACAAATGCATGCACGAAACAAAGTATTTTGAGGCAGCTACATAATATTTACCCTGCAGCATTTATTTTGTGGTTACCACAAAAACGTGTTAACCCTACCAACATATTATAGCCACTATGCAATTATTTTGTGGTTACTACAAAACAATTTTGCAGGGAATACCTCCCACAAAACTTTCCTTTCAGTGTGCCATGACGACATTGACAATCAATTGTAATCGATTGGTTATCACATTTCATTGTTATGTCTATCAAAATATTTAGCTAAAAAGATGTTCGTAATCAGCCGCCAGGGAAAGCAACTCACCGTTTAGGTCCCATGGTGCATTGCGTCGTGTCTTCGCAGCTGCAGTAATAGTCGTCGTGGCGCATGCCGAAGTTGTGGCCCATGTCATGGGCAATCGAGTGTCCTGTCTCTACCGCCAAGCTGCTGTACTCGACAACTCCACCAGAGTACTTCGGTGAGCACATTACCCTCATGTACGTGATTCCGTATATTCCGTCAAGTTGTTTCCCTCTGTCAACAAACACAATTGATACAAGTGTTTCATCCCGTGACATTTCATTCAATATAATAATGTCAGTGATGCACTCCCAGCAGTGCCGCAGCGTTTACACGACGCAACATTCTACCTACCTTGTATGAGAATGAGCTAACTGAAAAAAATACTTATTGGTCACTACAAAAAGGTTTTATCATTATGAACCTTACCAATTTTTTTTGCAGTGACCACAAAAAATTTTGTCGTCTCCAATAAAGTTTTGTAGTTATTACAAAAAAGTTTTGTAACCACTACAAAATTATTTCGTAAGGTCCATATCGACAAACCATTTTGTAGCCACCACAAAATCGTTTATTTTTTTGTGTAACTCTCCAGCTAAAACAAAAAATACAACGCTGTTCCCTACATATATCAGACTTGCCTGAAGTGTGACTGATCGTTCTTCGCGTCTTGCACGCTACTTTTTTTTTTAAGAATTTAATGTTTAATAGTTTAATACTTCCACGGCCAATAACGATGATCAATAATCTAACACACCATAATTCAAAAGAACTCAATAATCAAGACAACACGAACATTCTAGAAGATTCACACTGAAAAAAAGAGTATAGTTGCAGGTACCATACTTCTGTTAAAACAGGGACAGCAAAAAAGTTTGGTTGTCGGGACTACTCTGGACAGTTCCTTCAATAATCGGTTATGTAAGAGAAACAAAGAGCCTTGTTGCTTTTAAAAACCAGATGGTAACTTCTACAGAACAGATTGTTGAAGGAACTGTCCAGAGCTGTACCGACAACCAAATTGTTTTGTTCTCTCTATTTTAACAAACGTATGGTACCTACAACTATACTCTTTTTTCAGTGCAATAACAGCACAAACACATAACGTGTGCTGAATTCCCGACACAGGATCTAAAACCTATACCGCCCATGGCTGTGGCTACTGAAGAACTTTTACACGTTTCTGGCTGCAAAAGAGTTCATGCCCTTACCAGTTTAATAGTTTCACAGGCAACTTAATAGCCGCTTACGGAGACTTCTTCGAATCCACTCGAAAGCGAGTAAATCGATTGGAAACGTCACGCGATAAAGTTCTACCGGCATTCAAGACCTCAAAATGTTCAACTCGATCGCGGCGCCGGATCCCATAGATCTACCCTGCTCGGGAGCAGGGTAGATAGCAGCCATCAGACGGTACAACGGAAAGCGCACGTAAAAAGTTAACAGACTGACTCCCGTATGTGTACATAATTTAAATAATTTTGTAAGGCGGTTTGAATGCATTTTCACGTAAAATACGATGTCGGATCGTAGTATGTTTGTTGAACAAGAATTCTGGAGCAGTTTATCAAGTAAAAATGTCGCCAGAGTACGTAATTCCGGTATGGAATAAATTACCATCACTAGTACGGAATTTTGGTACTACATACGTATATTAAACCAGCATAAAATGATATTCTGCACTGATTTTACCTAGTCGCATAACACAGGTCTGCCAGATTGGCGACTGAAATTTCCGCATCTGCATATTGCTATATTTTTTTAAGGCCGTCCTGTAACTACTCTACGGATTTACGACCGCTCGTTAAGCATCCAACAACTGAGCAGACATAGTCACGTGACCAATCTGGTACACAGTAGGATTGTACCTACTTCGTTTCCGTAAGCGCCATATATGATGTTTAGTCATTGCTTAGCACCGCTTCGCTTGGGACACATCAACATTCGACTACTGCTTCTCACCACATAGCACTTGGGGTAATACGAGAGTGTCTTTTCGCAGTATTGACAACATGTGGACCCTTTTCTCTGAGCAGACATACCCACACACAAAAGTCGTATTTTATTGCCCAGAACCAAGGTTCATTAACAGGGGCCCGTGTTTTTGGTGAAACAATTTCTGCACCAGTTGGTTTCAGTGTCTCATGTGTAGCCTACTACATATTATTCACGGCCAGTGATTGGCTGTTTTTAACTGTTACATGTCTTAAACATTTTTCTGCAAATCACAGATGTGTGGTAACGACGTAATATTATTCTCATTAGTACAGTGAAATAAGAAACGTCCCTCAACAAAGATTCACTGCCAATAACAATGAAGTAAAACTGTAGATATGCATGTAAGGCACTGAAATAAATTGGTACCAAAAACAGGTGTTCTTATTCATTAGTGAACATACTGCAACACCTGTCGTTATTCCATACCTATCAGGCACCGCTCGTTAGCTCTATAGTGGCGCGATGACGCTGCTACCTGATAAGTGAATAGGTGTCTGCACCTCTCTCTCTCTCTTTTTTTTCTCCCCTTGTGGAGTCTATTCAACGAACTAGCACACTTTTGAACACTGCTGAATGTAATTTCAAAAATTAACTCACGTATTATCTTTTAGAGAATCAGTGGTTGAACTTTCTGGGTGAGTGAGCGAAGGTGGAAAGACGTAAGAAGCACATAATATCCTGATAATCACAGGACAGTCACGATGTATCACTGAAAACATTGCCACCAAAATTGCCAGGTCAGTACACACGTTCGTAGACATAGACTTTACTCTGCCTTTACGATCTGATTGATGTCAGTCGCATTGCAGTGGTGCTGCTAGGTATAAGTAATGTTAGGTATTACGTGGCTTCGTGACGTATACATATTTTATATCTTATTGCCCCGCTTGCTAGCAATTACTCCATACGTCTACCCGGCTTCACGTATACCTACAACATAACACATGTCAAACTATGTAAAGTGTTGATAACGATGTCAGAAGCTTCTGAAAGGAATATTCTGTTTCTGTAACCATTATTCAGTGTGCCTCAACTGTCAAGCACATCGTAAGTAAGTGGGTGACAGATTTTGGCCAGCGCTTAACATCGAGGTCTTTAGCGCTGGTGAGGTTTGACATGTGGTGAGTGTGGAGCAGCGCCGGAATGAAATGGTGGGAGAAACGGGAGCTCCCCGAGAAACCCTCCGACCAATAGCATCGTCCGACACGATTCCCACATGCGAAAATCAAGGGACCAACCTCGCCTTGGTGAGAGGCAAATGGTCTGACCATTCGGCCACAGCGGCCTCCACATCGTAAGAATCACGTTGGTATAATCTCTGCATAACAGCTAAAGTACATTTGTGGCTGTTATGTACGTTATCCATAGTAGTATATTTAACAATTTACTCACTTTGTGATGGTAACAACGCAATCTAAATTTCTGTGGTTTCATTTTTACCGTTTATCAAATAACATTCAACTTTCCCTTCAATCAGTAGAACAATGATGAATAATCTCAGATTAAGTTTTAGCTTTTATCAAGTTAACATATTTAGTGTTGCAATTATGAAACACCTGCTTATATAAAATGGCTCTCCATGATATGTTATAAATTAATCAAAATATATTCTGTTGCTGACCAACAATTCCGGCCTCAAAATATTATGATACAAATATTACATTACAGTTAAATAGTGCATTTCAAGATATTTGCACAACTATTTACACCTCGAGAAGGGATGGGATGTAACAGACCTAATACCAGAGAATACTATGCAAATAGTGTCACGAGAAAACACGCCAGATTTTCTTTATTTTATTTATTTATTTTAATATAGTGGGACTAAATTCAGTAACACGGACTTTAAGAGTGCGTAGTAGATAAATAAACGCTGAAAACATCAATTGATTTCTATGCTTTTTTCGAAGCCAATATGGATAAAATACTCAATGGCAATCCTAGATGATGGTATTTGCCAACTTTATAAGAAAATATTTATCCAGAATTACTAATTCGTTACGCGTGATCTCTTGCGCCGCAGTTAAATGCACGAGGTTCCGGCGTCAGAGATTTTGCCTCAGAAGTTCTTAACACTGGAAACAATTTTGTTTATGACGTTGGCTATAATTATTGTCTAGAATTTCTATTGTTTAATTTTCGCAAATTGGCTTCAAGAAACCCACAGTTATAGATTTATGCTTTTAGCGTTGAATTATGTACAACATCCTCTTAATTTATAAGCTAAATCTGGATGCAAGAGTAATAATTTGGTAACTTTTACTTTACCTTCCAGAAAATAGTCAAAGTGACTCTTGGTCTGTAAATCTTGACTTGGAAACATACTCATCCACGCTTAGGTATGTTTATAAAGTACGAGAATTGAATAGCTGCAAGGACAAATATAGAATTCCTATGAATTAATACTCACGTGATAAGATATGCATTGTCGTTTGGATGCTGTTTCAACAACACGTTCTTTCTGTATTCCAGGAAAATATCAAGTGTTTCGTTACCACTTGTTGTTACGTTTATTTCATTTTCCTGGCTCCACACAACCACTCCTTGAAGAGCAATGAATACGTTGAGAGGAGAAAATACCTGTTATGGGAAAGTATTTACTTTCTTATATTGTCATTTCACTTACATAGTATACAAATTAGGACCAACAAATAAACTAGGCAGAATTATAGCTGTTACACTCAATAAAGTAGGATTATATCTGCGGCATTTGCCTTGGAATATGCAGATATTCTTGAGGATAATGCGTATACTTATATAAAAACGTATCAAAACTACTTCTGTAACATAACCGTATAAAGTTTTTTCTTACCAATACATTTTCACCAGACTTTAGACTGATTTTTTGAAGTTAACATAAAAAATATAAATAATCAAGGACAACTTCCTTAACTTGGGTGCGTACTAACCTTGAAGGTTATAATTATAAACGTACATCTAGAAATATTAAATAATTATGTATTAACTAATTGTCGTGCTATCTCTTAGCATGGCGGACATAAAACAATAAAAACCGTTCTTGACAGACATGTGTAAAAATTATGTATAAATGTCGTGAAATCTTAGAAATGGCACATATATTTTAACTACTGAACACAACATGAACCAACAACTTTAAATTCACGTTGCCTTACTTAATATTCACCGAGTCTGTAGAAACAGGTATACGGTCTTCGGATATTTAATTTATTGTGATTAAAAATTTTTCGAAAGGAATCCATTTTTAAAAACTTTATACAGTATGAACAAAATACTTAAAACTAAAGTCACCGAATTGCTGGGAATAGGCCTACTACTTGCGTACTAAGTTAATACATTTCTGATTAATGGTTCACTTAGATATCTCCCATTATAAAAAAAATGTTTGTATCCCACCACTGCGTAACTATTAAAACGGCATGGATAAAAATACTCTTTACTGAGCACTATGTGTACCGAGTTTGATGAAATTCTGTAAAATGGTTGTTTAGATATCTCGTGTAATCAAAAATGTTAACACCAAATACGCAGATGCTTAAACTTTCAAATTTAAGTAATTGTTGTCTTATTTTGATAAGTATATTTAAAAAATAATTTCTGAATTTAGTTGCTGTATTACAGTTACCCAGTTTTGAATTTTTGAAGTTTTAAAGTCGTTAAAAGTTCCTCCTGACAGGAGACAAAAATTAGCTATTATGAAAAATTGTGCAACTACGCTGGATCGCTCTACATTTTAAACACACCAGCCCATAACCATTAAAATTTCAACTTATGTTACTGATGACAAAGCGGTTCCACTAGGTTTTGAAAGTATATTTAACTTTTTGTAAAGTTTTTCAAATGTAGTAAACTCCACATTGGTTGCGTTTGAGTTGAAATAATGCCCAAACCTTAACAAGTAATGCTTATAGTAAACTCCACGGTTATCTCAGACCGAAAATTTTTATTTTAGTTTTTGACATTTTCAAAGGCTTTGTTACCTTAGAATTTGTAAGTAGTAGACGTAAACAATATGCCTTGTGTTACGCCCAACCAAGATTGAATTTTTTTTTCATAGGTTATATTTGCTTGTAGTCATGAAGGTTATTTTTTTAAACCTTCCGATTGAAAGTGAAAAATGGGAAAGAATTGTAACATGCTTGTTCTGTCAAATGATAAGCACATCTTTCAGCGATGCTTCAACATAGTCACCACACAGATTGAGATACTTTACCGGTGCGCCAGCTTTCCAATGTTCTATGCAAAGAAAGTTGCCGCCTGCCTATACTACCCTCATAAGCTAAGAGGCCATGACTCCAAATTTCGTGATTTATTTATTGTTTTGCTTATTCTGATTAGGTATAAAAATACTAAATTTATATGTGCAAGTAACCTATTACTTTAAAACAGTAAACTAATTTTAAACTAACAGCGGTATGATAAACGTAATAGTTTTTCAGTTTTTTTTTTCCTACAAACATATGAGGGTAGTATAGAACCTTGTTGGTTAATGGATTTGTGTTACATTGCACCCTTCTGTTTGTAAATATTGAACGAATCCAAGCTGCTTGCATTTGACCTTACTGTTTATTGTAATATATTGTCGGCATACCCGTAACCATTCCTCAACTGAAGTGTTGGTTTGGTAACTGAACTGGTTAGGGGAAAGAGTACAACAAACGATATATCTGTGTTGCAATTCGCTTGCTATTGCTTAATGGGCATTCCACGAAGAGACGGGGGCCGCGTTGGTCGACAGGTCAGACCTCTCCCTTCCCACGATTCCCGGCGGGGTCGGTTCCCGGATTTTCGCATGTGGGAATCGCGCCGGACTATGCCACTGGTTGGCGGGTTTTCTCGGGGATCTCCCGTTTCCCCCGCGATTCACTCCGGCACTGCCCCATACTCACCTCATGTCACCCCTCACAAGCGCTAAAGACTCGATGTTAAGCGCTGACCAAAATCTCTTTACTCACTCACCCACAGAGAAACGAGACTCCAATCCCAACATTTGATGCACCTTGTGTGTGAACCACGTCCAAATGTTTAAGCGAACAAAGGTTCAAAAGGGAGGCGTCAACTTTATTTGCAGAGGGCATTGTAATGCTGGTGAACCTGTACTTCAAGTGTCTCAATTTGCGTGGTGATTATGTTGAAACGTAGCTGAAAAATGTACGTATATTTTGAAAGTACAATCATGTTACTGTAATTCAATTCCGTATTTTACTGTCTATTGAAAAAAAAAACCTCTTATTTGTAAAGACAGTATTTCGATGTAAAAGGCACTGCGCTGTCACAACGGACTTAACATGATGATTATATGGAAATAAAAAAAAAGTTTACCACTTTCCATCGCCTTATGGGTCTTACAAATAGTATCCTTTTATTCCATTTTTGTCTCCACTTCTTTAAGGCTAACATTAAAAAACTATGTTTTTTTAAGCATTGGATATCCTACTGTATATTAGCGGGATTAGTATATACAGTGAATTTCTGTGAAAATATGTTTACTAATTTTTATTTCCTTTTGAGTGTATATTTGAAAATAAGGATAATGACATGACAATTTAGACAATAGTATTCGTAAGATTTTAAAGGTTAATAGCTTACTGGGTTACTAAAACTCAAACTGTGAAAATACCAAGTTAACACAAATTATTTCTTGTTGGTATAGTTTTGGATAATGACATCGAATTAACGTGTTATTTTAAGTCAAGCAATTTGGGCAGTGCAATTAATCGTGAATGAGCGAGTGAATGTAGAACATTTCTGTCAAAGGTAAAGCCTGTAAAATTTTATTTGAATAATTTTGTAGGTGATAGTAAGGAAGAACGCTAATGCTGTTAGATGAAAGATTATATGCTCACGAATTACTTTACATTCATAAATAGTTATTTTATACTAAAAACCTATTTAAAAGTGCTTTTTATTAAATGCAAAATTCGGTAAAGTATTAACAAATTCAGTTATTATTGATAAAATAATTGAAACATCTTGTTTTAATGCAAGATACACACATGCCCCACTCATACTTAGTTTTAGACAATGACAATAGCACAAGTATGAAATTTAAGTTTTTACACACAATGTGGCTTCACTTACGGACACCAGGTTTCAGTTTATATTTCACTTATTATTTTACGAATTAAGTTTTTAATACTTCACAATTGTTAAGGTGAGGTTTCACATCATGTGTTGAATTGTTTTGTTTTTCACCTTTTTCTAAATTCTGAGAAGATAAGTGTGAGATTTGCGTTTACAGCGTAAATTTCAACTACCTACGATTCAGTACAAGCATAGTAGGTAAACTTTTAACGTATATTTAGGCCGCAATATGTCAAAATTAAGATTTTAAAATTTGTTTGATTGTGGTCTAAATATACGTTCTAAGTTCAAATCCCGTGCTTCTACTCTAGCACAAGATAAATATAATTCACATTATAATCGTAAATTTCGCACTTTATTTCTCACAAGCGAATCATAAAATAATTAAACACTTGCGGTGGGTGAGACCCCACCTTAAAGGAGCAGAATATATACAAATTGATATCAATATACTTCACGTTTCCAGAGTTTACTAAAAATCCAATGTAAATAATTGTCTACGTTGTAATTTCTTATTACATTTGTGAGTAGAAAAAGTAAACGGCCTTTTATAGCCAATCCCACGTACAAGTGCATTTATCTGACAATTTAACTGGCATTGTTTTCTTTGGTCTACTGTGCATGTTCGTTTGGTTACAAGGTTATATTATGCTTCTAACATTATTTCTGCTTTCACACTTCTAATACGGTGATACATTTTTTCACAATATAAAATACATTTCAATTAAATTTATGAAATGACAATAGCCAGCAAGAAAAGTGCGCTAGTTTGTGGACTAGACTACAGCATAAAAAGGGTTTCATTGAAAATAAAGACAATAGAGTATTCACAGTGTCTGAAAAAAGTACAGTTGCATAAGCTTTGCATTACAACAACAATTTTATTTCTTGAGTCCAACTCACCATGTTTACTATGTTGGCTACTTGTTTGCAGTAGTTATAGACATTCTCTTTCAGAATGTCGTATGCGTCTTTGTCGACGACTAGAACAAGTTCCACATAGCGAGACTTTCCGTTGGCGTTGTACGGCTCACGAACAACGGGTTCGATGTCTCTTTTCATCTGAAACGTAATAAATAAAAAACGGTGAATCGTTTCGTTAGAAGAAGCGTGTTTACAGTACAACCCTTTAATAACTTTTAAGACTTATAAACCTACGTGGTTTGATAGAAGTATGTAAGTTGAAGGTAATTCGCACATTTAATTGTTCAAACATACACATGAAAACAGCATTCACAATTACTTCATCTAGCATTTGAAGGCAAAACTCGCCTCAAATAAGAACATGTTAAAGCCAACGATGTTTGATTGGTCAATCGATATTTAAAAACCCATATTAAGATTCCTAGGTTCGTTATTCCAGCTGGTTATGATTTTACACTGTTAGCACTCCAGCCGGATTTCCGCGGCATGTGGGAATTGTGCCGGATGATGGCCGACTGATTTTCTCGGGGAATTCCCGTTTCTCCAATCCTTACATTCCGGGGCTGCTCCATGATAACTTCGTCACCCTTTACCAGCGTTGAATTCCTCGCTGTTCTGAGCTGACCTAAATATTTTCACTTCATTTCATGTAAGTGTAATAAGTTAACATTTTACGGCTGATACGTATAAAAAGTGCCTATTATCGCTGGCAAAGTATTACAAAAGGTGTCGAGATGTAGCAGGATGCATGTAGTTGATATCGTTACGAAACCAAGTACAGAGAATTAAGATTGATAGTATAATTCTTTACACGTAGTTACAACATTTGGTGTTCAAATAACAGTTTAGAAAAAAAATACACCATTTTCTTGGGTGCATTAACGCAAGATATATAAATAATTTTAAAACCCGGAAAATGTTATCAACAAGTGCAGAAGTACAATACGACTATGTGGAACATCTCAACTATCAACATTTTTCAGTCTTCCATGTTTAGCTGAACCTGGAACATTTCGCATACAGTTAATTTTTTTTCTTGCGTTCATTAAGTTGGTAATAGATATCGATCAACATGGTCTTCCTCAGCATGAGTCGAACGCTTCTTAATAACTGCTTCTTCCCTCGCCAGTCATTTTCTTTAGGCCTAGTATACACGAAACAAAGCGGCAATAACATATTTAGTTTCCAGAATAGTTTTTTTGTTTCATAATCAAGTGTCGTGGTCAGTTAATTGAGTTAATCTAAAAAAAATATTATTATTATTATTACAATGGAGATTTGGGATGGTGGCAGAAGATTAATCGTACAGAAATTAATGTCTGATCACGCTTTATAAACAGCAGGTTAACAAGTCATGGCATTTTGTGTTACAAAAATATTCCAAAAACAGTTGCTAGAATTTTAAAATGTATGTAGCTACGCCTGGTGTCTCTTTTATTCAGTGCATTATTAACGTAACAATCGGTTATTAAATTGAAAACCCACTTTTACAAGCAACTTGTAATGATTAGAATGCAATGCCCGCAACAATACAATGCAAATTATCGATGAAGATGAGTAGTACTAGCAGTACTATTATCTGGCCATCAAACGGAGGGAATACATAACTTACAGCTGTGAGGAAGACACAGAAATAAATGGTGTCGAAGTTCTTATATTGTAAATCATGTCTAGATTTCAAACGCCATGATTAGATCAAGAGTTGAGGTTATGGTTCTTACCCGGTGTGCGTTCTTCAATGTTGGTGCTAATGATGGTTCGTCAGTGTCGTCTAAAGTGCCTGCAATCAAAAAAGCATTAATGCAATTTCAGTTAGTCATAGTCTTTCTTCTCAAACCGAGGAGAATTGTCAGAAAAATTCTTTACAACAATCCTTCAAAAACTGCCAGGAAAGTAGCATACAATCAGACAGTATTCAGTATTGTTACGAACATTTTTATTACAGTCACATAAGTTACGGCAATCAGTACAGTTTTACTGTCTTTGCGTAAGTGTTATTTATTTCTTGAAAATGTCCTGTCTACTGCATATTACTTTGTATTATGTGTGTGTGATACTGATTTATATGCACTCATATTTATATGTTGGTTTGTGTAGGTAACTGTGTGTGCATGTGTGTGTTGTGTATATAGTGTGTGTGTTCATTATGCCCAATTTAACAGAAAAATGGACACAAATGTTGCTGTAACATTAATAGGTACAGCACCTGGTATGGTAGGCTAAAGTAAGTACATCACGTGGTCATCGTCTCGACGCTGGTCTGCGGGTTTTCTAGAGGGGCTCCTGTTTCCCCCCGTCCCTTCATTCTGGTGCTACCCAACACTCAGATCATGTCATCCCTTTCCAGCGCTGAAGATCTACATGTTAAGTGCTGAGCAAAATATATTCACTTCGTTTCACATCACTAAAGTATATAATAATGTACACGTAATTTCCACAACCATATTTGTCGCTGTCACCTCAAAAAATTTACAATTGACTCGTCAAATTTAGCAAGAAGAAATTGTGGCTATACGTCATTTTTCATAAACATTAGTAGTTTTTTAGACGTTTCTGAAATAAATACAATACGTATTGAAGAGGTTTCTTTCGCCGAATGACGAAAGCCAACGGTAATATAAATGCGATTCTGCAACCATGTTGTAAATACACTTCCAAATATATTTATAATGCTAATTGTCACAGAAATAGCAAAACAACTCTTGAGGTGTAATTACAAACTACGGTGAATACAAACATCAAAGTTTGGCTGTTACAACAAAATTAACGTATAATGTAGGTCAGAACAGTAGTAGTCAGGTAAGTAAGATATATGTGGAGTGTAAGAGGTGACTATCTACAGTGCTATGTTGCCACATTGTACATATAAAATGTCATCGTGCAACGTTTTGCCACTAACATTTCCGTATCCACTTTAGCCCGGATTAGGGGGGTGTGCTTATTATGCGTCTGTTTCTGGACATTCGATATACACGTATAAATACATATACACACATACACATGTATATACATATGTACAGTATGGCTCTCACTATTGCCGTACTTGGAGTGGGTGTAATGACACTTCGAGAACGAACAGAGGAAAGCGCCCTTGATAACCTGTACCTAGGTTAGTGCTTGGCGCTGCACTGTTCACTGGGTAGAAGAAACTTCGCTGAGGTATCTTGGTATATAACACTTCAAACACGGATCATAGTCTTGGGTTCTTGAAACCACTGTCAATGTTTTAAGATGTTGGCTGACTCATTACAAACGTGGCGGTGGCATGATGTTTGCATTATTATTCATGTTTGGTTAGCTATAGTGTAATTAATGAAATATTAATTACACGAAGTGAACCAATGGACGTTTTAATCACAAGAACCTAATCATAACTAAGTAAATATAAAATAAAATATTGTTAAAATAGAAAAAGAATTCATACTGATATGATAGTTCTTAAATTGCTCTTAGTGAGTAAGTTGTTGTCTTATGCATAAGTACGACGCCAAGTAGTTAATAAATATATTGCATAAGATGAAACAGTACAAATGAGGGGCAAGATATCCAACTCACCACAGTTTAGTTTGGCCTGGCCAGAACGGTTGTACCGGAAATGTAGTCTGCTATCTTCTATGTTCAGCTTCCCATCTCCCTGGTTTGAGCTGCTTTCCAGATAGTGCGTCTCCTTGCCGTCAAATATGGCTCCGCTATGACAACACACACATAACAGACTGTTGAAACATACTTTGTATTAATCTATGTTAGTTTCTTGAATTATATAGTTCCAACCTGTTTTCCGAAGGAAAGTTATGCTAATAATAATAATTTTTTTCTCTCTCTGTGAGTACATTTGTGCCCATAAGTACATGCTTGTGTTTCAGTAAAATTTTGAATCAATGGGAAGTCCGTTTCAAACTAGGTACACACGTAGTATTTAATAAATTTTTCGACTTCATCGGAGCTGCTTTCAATATGATGACCATTCAGTGAACATAGGTTAAAGTCATTTTATCTAGCGCATTTAACAACCTCATCCAAACTTACTGTGTTAAAAGTGCCAACTGCAAGCTTGAAATACGGCCATACGTTGCCTTCTAATACACTGTTTTTTGAAGTAGACTGTAAGAGAAAATAAAATTTTAATGTCGTAATTCTTAAACTGAACGTACATACATAAAGAATTATTTGTTCACTGTTATTTAATATATCACTACAAAAACAAATTACGTTTTTTTTGTAATGTCTCTGAACCCTCACAACCGATTTCCGCTGTCAAATTTGGTAAAGTTTATTTTATTTTCGTGGGCTGTAAGTCTTGTTTGACTGCTCCATTAATAGAGACGATTGCACACAAATGTACACAACGACAGGAACTAAGAGAGGAATCGGTGATTGCCTGTACCAATCAAATACCCCAACATTTGCACGGAGAAATTTCAGAGAACCGTTGAAAACCGAAATACGGATGGATGACCAGCACTTGTAACCGATCCTGCTGAATTAAAGTCCAACGGTTTACCGTTGTGCCACATCACTCAGTTTGGTACAATAAATGCTTAAATTTGTTGGGAATTATTATTACAAAATTGTAGATTTTCGTTGACTGATTTACTGTGTCTGTCATACCGTTCCACCAATTTCAACTTAACTTGATGTGCTGATATTGCCACAACAAAATTATGCGTATGTATAGCCTCTTTGATGGCCCACTTATAAAAGCGAAATATGAAAATATTTAAAAAATTTGAGGACCTTAGACATGCAGTAACAGATTAAACTGTTACACATTTGCGATTCTATGTTGCATACCCAGGAACCGAAACGGCGGAATCAGAAAAACATTTTCTTTTAAGTTAGAGACATTAAGCTGAAACTGAATGAATGTCGTTTCACTATAATCACTGGAATTTTACTAATTGTTACAGTCGTTAAATTCCACTGAACTAAATGGGAGAAATGATATTTGATGATCATTTAAGACTGATGTCTTTTGCACTCGACAGATTTAATATACCGTGAACATGGAACAGCGACATAATGCTAGGGCGCGAGAAATCAAGAGTACCTACACCGAGAAATACCACTGACTGACAAGTTTCACACGTGCTGCAATCTGTTTGACTCCACAGGGAATCGAATCCGAATCACTGTGATGGAAGGGGGTGGTCTGAACAATACGCTACCCCTGACGTAAATGTGATTTGTTATAGTTGAAACAAAGTCGACGTACCAATACCAGGATCTTTCACAGTTTTTTATTTGGAAGAATATGTTAAAGCCTATTATGTTACATTTAGTATCAGTTTTCTTAATGAAGCCACTCCATTTATTACTTACCGCTATTTAATAGGAATTTGTTATGAATGAACTATAGTTATATCTTCATCACATATTCCTGCCTGAATGCCAACATACCATTGATAATCTATTCGAATTTGCCATTTTTTCAGTTACTTGTTATTCTCCTATCGAAATGTGCGTACATAGAGGCTAACACTGGTTAGGAATAAATCTTTGTATATTTCTTCGTTGGTAAAATTCCTTACTGTTCCCTAAAGGATAAAAGTCAAAACTGTACCTGATACCATCACATGTTGATACAGCAGCCAGTGAATTAGGAATGTCCTTGATGTGACCGTTGTAGTGGCACAACTCTGCTTCCTGGAACAAGTAACACAGATTGTATTGATGAAACGTGTGTCCAGCGCATTAACATCTATGCTGTTGAACCAATCGTCATGGAAACTGGTACATATAGCTAGGGGCAGGACGTCATCCGGGTTCTGCTAGATTACACATAATGAAATTTCCATGCATATGAAAAGTTCAGCGATAAAAGCTACACTTAAAGGACCTGTCCTTATCAGCTCCAGCATATTCTCTGTGTGCTAATTGGTCACACATATCACACTTTATCACAGCTCTCCTGTACAGTTACTTGTAAAGGCCACTTTATGGAAATTCAACAGTTTGCATACTTCTTAAAAATTCAGCAAAACTGTTCGAAACATGAACTCAAACGCAGTTTTTGGTTTATTCTACAGTACTCGTTTTGTAGTATTTAAAGACTCTTACTCTCCCGTCACTTCAAAATCTCTGTTTGACCGTAAAACATAAAAAGTGCAACATTTACGTATTTACAAAACGATAGTATTACATTTTATATTAAACACTATATGATAAATATATATTTATATTTTGGTAATAGTATATCAAACGAAATAAACCTATATAAACTGGCATCCCCATTTCTTTACTACTAATTTGCTGTATTAATTTACGTCAACATAAAGAAATTTAAAATAAAATATAAAGTTAATGCAAATATAATAATTTTTTGGAAATACATTATACGTTAATTTTGTTGTGACAGCCAAACTTTGATGTTTGTATTCACCGTAGTTTGTAATTACACCTCAAGAGTTGTTTTGCTATTTCTGTGACAATTAGCATTATAAATATATTTGGAAGTGTATTTACAAAAGATCGCAATGAAATAATTTCTACTGAAAAGAAACGAAATAAAAAACCTTAAATTTGGTAATATTCATCTGTGTGTCTTGTATTTTAGAGTTAAATGTAGGTATATTAATACTTCTCTTATATGAACGTTCAGTCTTGGCCGTGGATGCTAACGAGTGATCTTTAATTCACGAGGTTAAGTGTTCGAAACTCGATAACTGCCATGTAATTTTTAGCGGCTCGGTACGACAATCTATGCTCTGCTGAACATGAATTCAGTTGCAGTAATAAAATAAAAGAAAACAAGAGTAAATAAACTTCAGCAACAAATACACCTATTTATTTTTCCACACTCAATGTATTTGGTTGCGCCAACTAAAATTTGTTGTACTCAAAACCTTTATATCAATGTAGTAAACATTATTATAAAACTACACTTCATGCGTTTTTGCCATATGATAGGTACTGTTTTTAATGAAAATCGAGATCTGTCTTATTGACGTAATTATATACAACGGCAGTCTACATCAAGTTTTTGCGGTCTCTGTGTGAAAGATATATTCAGAGTCGGATCAATTGCACCTACGACGCCTTGTGTCTTTTGATGAAGTGAAGTATATACGTGATTATAAAATAGTGTATTGCAACAAGTATTATATTTTCACTCCATTTTAAAAATCAGCATGTCGAATGTACACTTAAATAATGAATTCGATCCGTTATGTAATACTTACGTGTTCCGGCTTCCTATCTACATAGTCGCCATCGTGCTGGTATTTTTCAAAGTAGGATTCTGGTATCAGGTTTCTATAACAAAAGAAGGATACACACGCTAATACCAACTAATCTGAAAGTTGAAAAATATTTTGCTAATGTTATGCATTTTATTTCATACTATTTTCTAAGGAAGAAGTTTATTTTTAATGATGCCAATATCATGAATCGTGGTATGCCAGTTGTTGAGTTATTGAATCTGAGGCGTTATTTTGCTTGCTTTAAAGAAGGACTCGCCAGTATATAAATTATTTCGCCTTATATTTAAGTTCGGAATAAAGTGAACACTCAAAAAAACCATGATTAATTTCTGTTTCCTGCCAGTTTATATCTTTCCGCCGAATGTAAACACAAATTATGCCACGTGCTTATATTTACATAGGATCGTGCAATGTTTACAACTACATTAAACTGCTCCGATAAATTTTAGCTACAATATCTACTCATTAAATGCACGGGGGCTGAATGTAAGATATAAAAAAAGTAATCTTAGTTATGAATACCTGCGGGTTAATGTCTGGTTTCTGTCCATCGACTAATCTAAACAACACGCACTATTGCGTTACGAATAACGTATTTTCTTAACATGTGAAATAAAAAGTATGTTGTTTCTATACTGGCGAACGTAAAACATAATTTACAGATTACCGATGGTTTCACATCATTTCGGCAATAACACTCAAAGTAATTTTCAATACTTTTGAATGTGTATATACGCACAACGGACAAACACACGCAAATAATGCAACTTGGCGGCGAGAACCTAACTCTGATGCCACCTGTCGGTGGAGTTTTGAACTATCTGAAGCGCGGAGCAAGCGATAACAACCGAGATGACTCGCGGTCGACGATAGCGTAACATTATTCTCGCGCCAATTGAGTCTAATTATACTGTAAGTATGAATGTCAATAAGATCATAAGTAAATATTTTGAAGTATATTAAATACAGAGAGGTCGATTTCATCATTTGTTCTTTCACTAATGTTGTATTCAAATAGGAAAATACTTGGAACTACATGCGAGGAATCGCTACCAACCATACAAGCAGTAAAGTAACTCTAGTTAGTGGTGGCATATATGCAGTAACGGCTAGTGATTTTTTTCATAGGTTAAATCTTTAGTGCTCACTTTATTCCGAATGACCTTATAGTCTACTCTATGTAAATTAGGTTCTATTTCTTCGCAAAAGCGAGTATTTTCAGAAATATGTGTTGTTGATATTACTCCACTGAATAGTGACATACTTACGTATTACGAACAAGTTCCAGTGTGTGTTCTTTGCCATTTATCTCGTATTTGATATTGAGGTGATGTACATGAGTTCCGTCCTGAAACACAAAAACATCTCCAGTTGATCACAATTGTTCATCAGTCGTCGGAAATAAGTTTGACTTAGTCATTACTGTTGTTTTATTTCGTTATTAAAAATTTGCTAAAATTGGGCTGATTCAGTTTCGTATCACTCCGCTTTAATTGTTAACATACCAGAGACCTAAGAATTTACGATTTTCTTATGCAAGCTGTTGACATTTATAACTGTAATGAGAGTGGTAATAATGAGTCACAGAAGTAGAAAAAATTTTTAATTTTTATGGGTGGTAACTTATTAAACTTTAATTTGTATAATCTTGAGAGTTCGGGTCTTAAAACTATATTATGGTTAGTTTTTTCACGAAATCGAATTACACAGAAGAGCTGTAACAATTATAAAATTTTAGTGTTGCTAGCTTTGCCTTCCTATTGTAACGTTTTTATATAGATTGTGTGGAATTTAATTAATAATCAGTTTTGTCACTGTCTGTTCCTCCATTTAAATGCGGTAAAATTTCAAAATTATTCGTGGATTTATGTTGTTGATTTTAATTATATAAATATTTATAATGCAAATATAATAATTATAATAATTTAAGTTTTGATTATAGTTATTAATTAATTAGTTCACTTATGATCAACTAAAACTAACGTCTCCAGCGTAGGCGAAGTGCTGGTAACCTCTAAAAAGTACTTCTTCATTCGCGAACCTGACCAACATGCTGCCATACAAAAGCGGCACAAGAAAGCACTGTTCAATATATAAGTGTATTCCAGTTCAACATACCTCTTGATGGGTGGAGTGTATCTCGGTCTGGTCCACGCCATGGTACAGCTTTGGCTTGACAAGTCTGTATTCGGGGAACTCAGTGGTTGGTGTACGTTTTACAGCATCTAAGAGAAAAAATTCAAATTTTCCTAGTACCATTAAGTATAATTTATCATATATGACGTACATGACTGCTACAGACTGTATCTGCCCCCTTTCCCGCTCTCCAGGTATCTGTGCAAGCAGTGATGTTAGTTTGACGGACAACTGGGGCGATGCCTCAACCAATGCACTTAGGATACTGAATTTCAAGATGTAGACTATATGAAAAATGTTTCTTCCACCTGGAATTTTCAGGTGATGCCCAATTTATCGTCCTGTCTGGTATACCGAACAATTAGGTGGTTGGAGTCGCGCAGAACTAAAATAACAGGCAATTCCCGAATAAGGCAGAGATGTTTGGCGCTTAGTTGATGCGCAGAAAACAGCAGCGGCAGTTGCAACAGCAGTGACGGAGGCGACATGGTTGCAACGAGTGGCTTCGATCACCATCCCCTGCTTCGATACGATGAGGCAGCAGCACTGCGGTGAGCGAGTGACATCACATCGGCGAGATGTGTGCGACAATGTAGGTCTGGGTAGAGAGAGAGAGCGTGGACGGCATGTCTGTATGTGGGATGGACAAATAAGGTTGTGCAGTTAATTAGGGAAAGTCTTTTATTGGTTTTATGAAAGTTCTAAATGAGAAATTGAAGTGCTAAGTGACTGACATTACTTGAAACAGTACATTGTGATAAAAGGGTTTGCTAATTGCGCAGCCTACGTGTAAATCCCTATCTTTTCTTTGCCTGTGCTCTCAGGTAGAATGCGCCATAAATATTATGTGATAGCAATATGAATTGAAGAATAATAAGTAACGTTAATGATTTTGCTATTAGTATGTAGATTGAGGAATTTAATTAAACTTTTATTCAACGGAAAAGTCCAACAAATCGAGACTAGGATTCAACTTGTAAGAACATTATACTCTGTTTCACATAAGTTTGGATAAATCTGACAGCAACTTATGGGCAATTATTTTTTTTTATGGTTTGTTGCACATTGCAAGACAATTAATAGCTCTAAAATGAACCTGAAATGTCCATTTCAGCATTTGCACTGTGAAGTTGGCCTTGTGTAGTGACACAAATAATAAAATATTACAAATTATTACCCATAACTTGCTGTCAGATTGATCCAAACTTATATGAAACGGAGTATAACTGTAGTAACCATATTCTAAATCATTGCAATGATGCAAATTTTACAATGCTAAATTGCTTTTTAACTTTTTTTTTTTACGACTCTCAATCTTAGTGAATTGCTGCTTGTGAGTACTGTAACAAATTAAATTTAAGTAAACATTTTCTACGCTATTTAGTAACCATAGCGACATCTAAAATTCCACGTTCTCTTGGTTTTTAATACAATTTAATATGTAAGAAAACTCGGGTTTGTGGAGTCATGTGTGTGTATACGTCTATAATTTATAACTACTATATAAATATAAAAACGTCTCTGAAGTTTATATTATCAAGGCAATTGTTACTTAGACGGACGTGTTTGGATTGTTGACCAAAGTAAGATAGTAAAAATTGCTTAACAATTTTATTTGTATCAAATTTACAAGGTACCAGCGAATGTTTTCTCCTACAATAGCTATTTTTTTTATTTGTTCGCATTCTCATGTTTGTATTTACATTTTAACAATTTGAAGAATGAGGTAAGCTTTATCACCGTACAGCAAAACCAAACATTCTCGTTAACAACACGTATGACAAAATACACGTCATACAGACATACCTTCATACTATGACAGTGCGTATAAAATACAATGGATGACAGTATATGAAACTTAAACAGAAAATGGGAATTTGATGCACGACGTTCGGTTGTGTTATTAATTTTTTTTATAGTCTGTGCATGTTTGGTTAGCTATTGTTTGCTGGGTGCAAGTTCTCAATACTATGATACTGTATAGTGCAATAAAAAAAGTTGCAAGTCTTTTTACCCGGGTAGTACGTCGTTGCTGTCCTTTCGGAGCGGACCGATACTGACGTAGAATTGTCGGTATGGCTCTTAAGGATCATATTCGCGCGCACGGAGACCCCGACAACTAATTTGAATATCAAATGCCTCGCAATCACTGTCTCTCTACAATTACTAATCAAAGGTGTCTCGGCCCGACGTAGTTTGTGACTTGGCGAAACCTTAATGGCGTCCCTACGCCCAAAACAACGACGATGATGGCACCTCGGCCTACAATACTCTGCGTCTAGACGCCTAACTTCGACGCCTGACGGTGGCACTCTGTCCTGCCGTCGCCGCGGCTCGCCGACGCCTTCCCCGGCTTGATAACGTCTGTCCCGGACCGACGACGCCTTGCTTCTCCCTGATTCGCGCCAAAACCCCCCGTCACTTGGCCTGCAAGCTACGGTTCATTTTGGGCCAATCACGAGCCAGCTTACAACCGATGGCCCCGCTTCTCGAGGACAACAATTCCGGCCAGAACCGTATTTATTAAATCATTTCTTAATTTCTCGTCGCTATTTACATTCAATTACATAAACTGGTTCATTTACTTGTTAACATTTAATTACTAAATATCTACAACTCAGTAACAACTAGCAAAGCCATTGGCTGGACCCCTCCCCTCGTGTCCAGTTAGGGTGATGGTTGGAGCGGGGGTGGAGTGAGGCCCCAACACACACTCTGTACCTGCTTCTCCTCCCTCGTTTTCACAAAGACAAAGTATATACAATTCCTTATTTTTAATATAAAACTTGGTGCAGTAATGGCATTTTAATTAGAACTATTGCAATGTGATCCTGATACAATGGCGAGGAGAATGAATGGTCGCAAGGCATAGTTATTATTGCACATTAATTTATAATGGTTGACACTGATAACTATTAAATATAATAAATCGGGGTGGTGATCATATAGGCCTGTCACAAATGTCGTAGCTACTGATGGAGGAGACGAACACAGCTGTAAAGATTCTATCGACGGATGATATCCAGACCCACTCATTGATCCTCCCTCCTAGTGAAAAGTCAACAAGAGGATATGTGAAGACGAAGGGAGACCAACACAATGCGTTCGAATTTCCCGAAGACAACAATAAATTTGTGTACAGTAGTTAGAGAAATGAAGGGAAGATGTTACATTGAATAGATACGCAAATGAAAAAGTGTTTTTTTAAACACTGATATTAATCATGAAAAAAAATTCGGAATTGAATCCTGATGCGAATCCTGATATGTGTCTTGTTATTAATCGTGAAATAAATCCTTAAATAAATTATACTACGAATCCTCAAAATAAATAATGGTTATAATAAGGTTTTTAAAGACGAATAATGTAATTTTGTGTATGGTTAAGTGTGCAAGTTGTATGTTAGGTGTTAAACTAAGGCATAAGTTGTGGTTTAATAGTTTACTATAATACTGGTGATGAACTGTTCGCCTATGTTGTTAATCTGGTCACTCATGATGGTGACCATTTCGGCAATGGCGGGGTGCTGTTAACCTGTAAGACTATGAAGTAAAGCTATAAAGTAACCATAAGTAATGTATGAATGCACTTGAAAAAGTGTTGTGAAGTCATGTATATGAATGCAATAAAAAGCTATAAGGATGTAAAGTGGTGCAGTGGTTGGAGTCGGCTCAGTTTACTCTAAGAGCAAACATTATCTTCAGTGAAGATAGAAAATATTCAGGGAAGTTATTCGTGTTTTTATTGGCGAGCAAAACTAAACGTCAGCTTTAAGCTGGACGTCTTCAGAATGTTAATCGGATTACGTTTAAATGTGAAAGCTGCAAAGATATTTTCTATATTTGTCAATAACTCTTTGAGGAAATTGCGACCGTTATGTGCTGGTGGTTAGTCCCCTATCGATTAGAAAAAAATATGTTATACAACATAAAAATACTTGGGTCAGATCATGGGAACGAAAAGGTATCAGATGTTAACGGCCACTAAGACATCCATGCAACTGCTACAAGATGATTGTTTATGCTCATCATGAAAGGAGGCATGGCATGAGTAAATGCGACATTAAAACATGTCGAGCAACATAATATGTGACAAATGTCATTTACTCTTTGCTCGTATTGACAGTTTAAATATTAATTTACAAATGTGTAAAGGTCAATTTGTACTCCCTATTATATAGAAAAGTTTTATGTTGGGGCAAACCGGTGATATAATTTAAGCTAGCATACCGAGGGCTGTTGGGATTAAGACATCACACACCACTCTGAACCATGTATAATCAGCTCGGCAAATTTGTCATCGTCGACAAGATATCCCAATACAGGTGGGTTCGTTCTAAAGAATCGCCTTTCCGAGGTAGTTTGAAGACCTATGTTGTAATGAACTTGTAAGGAATAACGAACAATCTTTGTTCATTAATAAGCAGCACGATATAAAATTTAATACAGCTGTTAAAGAAGAACTGAAAAGTCATAGAACTGTGAAGTTGATTATATGACAAAACTGTGGTTATTGAAAACCAAATTGGAGCCATACGGGAAAAAAAACCTTGCAGGAAAGCATTCAAGATACGGAATGAAACGATTATAACGTTGCTAAAATAGAATGCAACGTCGGTAATTGTAAATACGAAAAAATTTGTCGTTAAGAAGAAATGGATGTGAAAGGTTCAGGTTAGAGCAATAGTGCCGTAAATTATTTATCTGCGAGTAAATATGCCAGTCATGCAGTATTTTGACCAAGTCAGTGAATTCTTCAGTCGTGATGACTAGCATTTTGCGAGTGTTGCAGGCCACTTTGGTTGAAATGACAACTTCCTCGACGAGCTGTTCGCCAATGTTGTCTACTACTTTGGCTAAATATGGGACTTACAGGGTCTTGTTGACAA
This sequence comes from Medauroidea extradentata, assembly GCA_003012365.1. Lineage (NCBI taxonomy): Eukaryota > Metazoa > Arthropoda > Insecta > Phasmatodea > Phasmatidae > Medauroidea > Medauroidea extradentata. The sequence continues at coordinate 3,926 of PNEQ01060505.1, read as the reverse complement.
CATCTATGGTTTAGTCACCATAATATCAGTTTCGTTACTGCTATGAGGACTTGTATTCAAGTTTGCAGTGCGGTGACACGACGCTGATAATGTAGAAAAACATGTTTCTTAACGTAAATAATAAACTTATAACGAGGATAGAGTTCAAAATATTTAAAATAAGATAATCTATATTTGTAAAGGTTAATGTGTTTACCAAGTAGTAGTATGTAGGTGAAATTGTAAATAAAATGTATTTTATTTACCTTCTGTTTGTAATGTGGAAAATGTTACTATTTAAATTAGTTTGTGTAAAAAACATTAAAGTACTCTATTTATACTTTACCATAAATGAGAAAATGAAAGTAAATACTAGATAGAAAATATTATACTACTAATCCAGTATGGTTGTCGCCTTGGATGAGATTTGCTAATAATTTACATAGCTGTGGCTCAATAACTAAAAGTAATAATAATGGATAGATTTGTTATGGGAAGGGAGAGCGGGACATTATATATAAACATTTTATATACACGCACTGTAGTATAAAGTTAAACTATATGAATAAAAAGCTTGTAAAAATTAAAAAAGAAAAATCGGTTTTAATTAAAAGTTGATAGATAATACACATTGTAATTTTAGCCGATGTTCCGTACCTATCCTCAATTGCTAGCACATTAAAAATGAGTCATCTGCCCACACTTATGAGACTTTAGTGTTATGTTGGTTTTGAGACAAACACTAAGTTATCTATTTTGAGTCGTGGGAAAAAGGAAAATTCTGATGAAAAAAATATGATGGAACTTTGTAGAAAATCTGGGAAGTTTCTTGAGAATAAAAATATTTTGGGGATAAAAAAGTTAAAAAGTTTATGGGCGAGTGACTTTACCCAAGATGGCTGAAAATTTAACAACCCACGTTCAAGCACTACTTCAATAGTTCCCACATAACTGCAGTACTCGTTGCAGTATTTTTATTAACAAATAAAGGAAGATAAAAGTGAAAATGTTACTTGGCCTTAAAAGTGCTAATATTACTGTGCAAAGCTTAGGCCAATAGAAATGTTGTTCTTGCCTTTCTCTGTCATCTCGCAGATGTCGTTATGACCATTCTGTGTAGACCAGTTTTACATTTGAATGGCATTTCTGGCTAGTCACATAAATGCGTGGGTAACATAGACGTGGCGTTGCGGCCGCACGCTTATTTCTAACGTCTCGTTAAGGTTAATTCTACTACAGGTTAGAAAGAAAATACGTTTTCTTATAGGAGAGCTTGGCACAGGGAAAATTTCTGCCACTAGTTTCGCTTCGATCGCTAAGAGACCAGATAAATACGAAACCGTACTATAATTAAATTTAAATGAACTTGGAAATTATATTTGTCATTTAATTTAATTTTCAAGATAAAAGAAACCAATTTCGCCTTTTAAATTGTCAACTTAATGAAACATACAATTCAGGAAAGCTCTGTGATTGGTCAGTTTGGTGCATTAGCGATGCCAGCACTCAAGTGGCAGAAATTTTCCCTGTGCCAAACTTATAACATTGATCTTTCTAACCTGTAGTAGAATTAACCTTAGTCCCGTCTATTTTTTTTACGTTCTTCGTCGCACTACTATGTTTAGTGTTTTCTTTTGGTTCCTTTTTTTTATGTTGAGTTGGTGAATTGTGGTACTTTTCTGTTGCCTACCCTGTCGATATTTCTGGCTTGCTCTGCCTGTCGGCGCTGCCGACGTCGAGGCGGGTAGAAGGGGAGCTGACGGCGATGTGGGGGCTGGTGGACAGACGATAGAGAGAGACAGTGTGTGTTGGCTGCCGACGAAGGTTGTATACTTCCGCTACCTCGTGCCTGATTTATCGAGGTAGTCTACCGATGCATGCTCTTTGTGAAAAAAAAAATATATATATATTAATATATATATATATATATATATAGTAGTATTTTTAAACAATTATCGAAAATTTTAAAATTTCGTTTCAAAATTCAGCATTTTTTCCGTTTGATATGTCAGCTGGTCTTAGTGGCGTGCATAAAACTGTAAAGTGCAAATTTTGACGTTTACTATTCATTAAGCAAAAATATAGGAGATACAAAAATTTCCTAAGAGGAAGATTTAATCACAATTTATGTCTAAAATAAGAAAAAATATCTGGTAAAAATATAAAAATAAATAAAACGTTAAAACTGAAGTGAACCGCGCCCTTAACGTGCCGGCACCTGCCTAAACTTGGAAAGATTGATACGTCACTGTGAGGACCCGGGTAACCTTGTGGACAAATAAAGTATTTATTGGAACGTATTTATCGGGCGATGCCCGGGGAGCACCTGGATGCGTGTGTTGTGGCAAGTTTAGCGAGCGCACTCTTATCAGCTGCTATGTCAGTTGCCCTAGGACGACAATTTTGACGTCACCATTAGACTATCCGTCCATCCTGTGACTATTCATATTGATCTGTTTTCTGCATTTTTGCGATTGCTGTTATGTATGCAGACGTTTCATATATCTTAACGTGATAGTGGAGTAATTATGAACCTGCTGGTTTCATTATTCTGAGCGTGTCATTCATAAACTGTGTAAGTATTTTTGTGATAGTAATTTATATTTTTGTGCGCGCAATATCTAAAGATTTACTAGCACGCTGATCTAGACGCCTATCTCTATGGTTTTCATGTACGTTTGTACCCTGTGGCGGGAGTACTGCTCACTTCTGTTTCTTTCAGTTAGTTCTTGTGCCTATGCCCATTATTATTGTTCACGTAGTATTACGTAACATAGACAAGTACTATATTGATTTTGTCCACATTTAGTGCCTGCGAAATCATGATCAGTTATAACAACTTTGCTCATTCACTTCCTGCCTCATCATCCGTACCGCGAAGGACAGGCTCACCATTAAGAAAAGCATGAATGTGCATTCAATGGCATTACAGTATAGAAAGTAGAAAAAGAGCAAAACAGCACATGGTGCATGGCAGAGTGGCCATAATGGTACGTGATAGAAGTTATCGAATTTTCAAAGCAAAGCTGGAGGCTGCAGTTACATTAATAACGCATTTAAGGGTAATTGAGAAGTTTACGCAAACTCAAAACGTTCGTTACAGAACACATGTTTTACGTTACATCATAATCAATGAAGGGCAAAAAGAAATATCCCTCATGACTTGACGTACTTGTATTACTATTTTAATCTTAACACTAGTTTCCTAGAAGAAAATTATGAATTGTGACAAAATTATTTTTCAGTAATACTTACAATCACCGCAAGAGAATCATTTAAATTTGAGTATAATGTATGTGTATAGTATGAAGCTCCCTAGTTATCATAAGAAAGGAACACAGTTTTTTAAAGTTTAATTCTTTGACGGTTACTGTAAAACGCGCTATAATTATCTCCAATTAAAAAATTTTATTTCTACAAAATAATTAAATAATCATCATATAACTTAAAATGTGTTAACAAATTAAATTTACACTTTATCTCAACTCTAAAAAGTACGTCACAGCACCTGGCGACATAACCAGACTGTATACCTATGACAACCGCCTTCCTAAGTTTGATGGCACAGAACCAAGCAAACATTTACTTAGCCAGCCTACAACCCTAAAACCAAGGCCTGCCTTGTTTCATGGCACAGACACGAGCGAACCTTTTAAGTACACGACGACCTAGCCAGACTGAACTTCCAAGAGCATCGCCTACCTTGTTTCATTTCACAGACACGAGCGAACCTTTTTAGAACACGTCAACCTAGCCAGACTGCACTCCTAAGAACATAACCAGCCCTTGGTTGATGGCACAGAGCAAAGCGAAGTGTCACTGTACATTGCGACCTAGTCAGATTGCACTTTTAAGAGCCTCAACCTCCTTATTTTTTATATCGCACACCTGAGCGTTAATTTACTTGTAGTACAGAAGCTAGTGAGCCTTCACAGCTCGCTACGACC
>PNEQ01060504.1:0-33687 GCA_003012365.1 Medauroidea extradentata | reverse complement strand
TTAACCAATTTCTCAGTGCGTTAATAAAACAACTGAATGATAAGACATGGGAAAATGGAGTCAGAAAAGAAATGAATAAAAGGGACACGAGAGGAGACGAAGATGACAAAAACAGGGAACCTTGTCGGGTTTGAACCACCAGCGCTGGTTACTGTTGGTCAGGACGCCAACACGTTGTCACTGAGCTACGGAGACACACCACGCAGCGAACTACTGCAAACAAGGACGAGCAGACGCCGCATTCCTTTCTCGGAGTAGTGCGACGTTGCCAAACATGTTCATACTTTTACATTGCTCGTAGGGGCGTAACGGTTGAGCTTTGACCCCGGGTTTCCCATCTCAAATTGCTCACCACAACCACCCCTACCGTCCCGTACGTTATCGTGCAGGACTTTTCGAACACCCTGTATGTATAATATGATGTTAGGGATTCTATGAAAACACATTTCACCCATTTTCACACCCTTGATTTTCGAATTTTGAAAAATTCCCTTCTTAGTTGGTACCCACGGGTTAAGAGGAAGCTACCCTGAAAATTCCATGGTTCTAGGTCCAGCGGTTTGAGGTATGCGTTGATGTGTGAATGAGGACACTTAGCCCGTAGGCAACCACTGAGAAGGGATTATTGGAAATTAGAAAATGATGGGGTGAAATGTGTGAAATTTGTTTTAAAAGAATCCCTGCCATTTAATTAACCTGTAAAGCTATCACAATTTTTTTTAACTTCAAAATATTTCCCGAACACCTGCACATTGGCAATTTTTTCGCTTTTGCGAAACTCGAAAATTAAGAAGGTTAAAGGCCGTAAAATGTGTTTTTCGTTAATAATTGATTCCTCTTACACCAGTTAAGATATCTAGATTCTTTTCTTCAGCGTGATGCTTACGTATATATCCAATCAGAATTTTCATTATTTTAACAAATTCCAAATAATAAACCTGATCATAATGCAATACATGTCATTTAACAACATTGAAAAGTAGAAAAGGCAAACTTTTTTACTATTTGCTCGAAGTTTTGCCTTTCTTACAGTGTGTCACCTGACACTAAAATTAAAAAATTTTGACACCATTTAACGGATATCCTTTCGAACTAACTTAAATCGTAAAATAAAGTGTATGTTATCACTAACTGATAAAATGAAGCAATGTCTGTCCTCATACAGCGGTCGATGAAGACCGTGTATTGTCTAGCGCAGATGTCGGACTGTTGTGCTTGGCACTAGTCTGGGTGTATCCACACCTCGACCTGATCCAGAAGAGAGTGCAGACGACGGACAGTAAAGGAGGCTAGGGTGGGGTTTATAGCACCCTGTGGAGGATGCACTTAGCCCTGAGTGGTCTCGTGCGGCGCCGAGAGAGCCGGCACACGCGGGTGTGAAGAGCGATTAAACACTGCGTCTGCGGGGCGAGAGGCTTAACCTTTGTACACCAGGATGAGAACACCAATTTATTACGCGACACGTTGGATGTCTCATCCGCAGGCGAGTTCTGAAGGACCTTGCGGAACATGCCGCAGATAAATAGGCAAGTTACTTTCCTACCTCTGTTCACTTTCACAAATTTACACTCTCTCGAGATGAATACAGTAATGCCTGCTGCAGTTTTAATTTATTGCGTGCAGCCATCTAGTTACGAATTGTATTACAGTGAGATTACATAAAATGAGATTTCGTTTTTTGATTTCTACTTACTGGTCCTGATAAGTAATATGCTTATATTTACTATACATGTCAAGATTGTTGGCCTATACCGCGAAAGCAATTTGTTGTTAACTCTCTAACTATCTTGGTAGTTAAACATAAGAGAAATTATTCTTTAACAAGGAGAAATTACATTTATTTTGGGTAAATCATGATCTTTAATCATGACTTCCCCTCCCATTATTGATTTTGCTACAACTATTTCCCATGTGCGTGTGTGTATGTTTACAGGGGTCATGAAGGTTGTTACATACAGAATATTTATATAATAAACTTATATGACAGTTTATACACTGATAATTTAGATTTTTAAAAATTCTTGCAGCGAATTGTATTTTTCTTGTATAAACGTATGAAAAGTGTCATAAAAAATTAATGTGTGTGTGTGTGTGAGCGCGCGAATTCGTTAAGGGCGCGGTCTACCGCAATTTTCATCACCATTTTTTTATTTGTACTAGATATTTTTTTCTTTGACTCTTATGAAATTTTTGTATCTCTCATAGTTTTCGCTTAATGGCTTGGTAAAGTAATATTTTGCATGTTTCCGTTTTAACGGCTACATTAAAACCAACTGATATACCAAACTCAAAAAAATCACAGTGGATAAAGACATTGCAGGCTACAATCGCATGCTCATAAAATTATAGAATAAAAATTATTTGAATTAAAAAAAAAAGCTGTAACTGAAAATAAAAATTCTAAAAGTTCAATAATTTTTTAATACAAATAATTTTTATTCTTTAATTTTATGAGCGTGTTATTGTAGCCTGCAATGTCTTTATCTACTGTGATTTTTTGAGTTTGGTATATCAGTTGGTTTTAATGTAGTCGTTAAAACGGAAACATGCAAAATATGACTTTAAAAAGGCATTACGCGAAAACTATGAGAGATAAAAAAATTTCATAAGAGCCAAATTTAGTCACATTTTGTGTCTAAAACAAGGAAAAAATATCTGGTACAAATACAAAATAAAATAATGATGATGAAAATAGCAGTAGATCGCGCCCTGAAGTCAACACTACACATAACAGCAACAGGAAAGATAGTGATAAGTCATGCAAGGTAAAAACTTTTACTGGATCACAAATACGTTCTGAATTAAAAATCGAGGCTTCTAAAACTTATCTTTTCACCGAGAAAGTCTACAACGTATGATAATTTTGGAGTGTTATTTAATAGACGTTACATTTTAATATATATATATATATATATATATATATATATATATATATATATGTGTGTGTGTGTGTGTGTGTGTGTGTGTGTGTGTTCGACCGTTTTGTTACAATATTATCTTAGTTGGTTTACACAATGCATTCAAATTTTACCGTTGGCCAATAGAACTAATTTTAGACTGACACAAATCATTATCTTACTAATTTTCAAAATCATTCTTATCCATGAGAAATATGTATGTAACATATACTTGATTATTTCGCTCGTTAATCACTGGCCTTCTAAAAACATTTTTTAAAGTAAAGTGGAAGAGACCGTAAATATATGTTTCCGTAAACTGAATATATATATATATATATAAAAACTCAGCGTGCTTTAATATAAAGCATATTTGATAACCGACGTAAAGTTTTAACCATGTTATAAGAATTCCTGTAAATAATTGCGCACGTAAGCTCTCTTTTTACGTTACTATCTTAATGAGTGAGTAACGGAATTTACACGTGGACGAAAGTGTGATGTTTTTATCCAAAATCCTTGAAGGTATTCAGGAATAAATTTTCATATGTCCATTACGTATGCATTCGTAATGTAAATGCTGTACGTTCACTGGAAATCATTTTAAAACATTAGTAACTTGTATGACAATTAAACTACTATGAGACAATTATTATAAAATTGAACGCACCCTTAACACCTAATAAAGTTTCAACACATGTAAACACTAAGGGTTGTATCTATAAACGTCTTTCAAAAGCACTGTTAGCAGACATTCACCTGGCAGCTTGCCAATTGGTCGCATCCTATAAACGACTTTCGGGAGCGTGCCAGCTGAAAGCGCTTCCACGTCCACTTGAAGTGTAAAAATGGCAACATAGCACCACTTTTCTTCCATTGGATAGTACGCAGAATGAATATAGGATCGTCTTTTCTGACATTTCACGTTTGTTGTTCATATCTGAGATGATGTTATTGTCTTTGGATTTAGGTTAGGTACGTAAAAGCAATATTTTTTGTGAAGGTTAAATACGTTTAAAGTAATATTTGTGAGGGTTTTTTTTCAGTGATCATAATATTGTGTTTGCATGGAGAACAGTACAGATTTTACAAATGCTTAAAACCAATGTTTATATTATTCAATAAAGAAATACATAAAACGGGAAATAAAAAAACAATTATGGAATAACCTGTCATACGAGTCACTTCATGAAAATACGAAAACATTTTAAAATTTAATAGTTTATTTTTACAGTTGACGTAATTATCGCAAGAAACTAACGAATATATGAAGATCATTAACACGTCACATAAAATGTGCACATACAGAAAACGTTTTCGTTAATATGTGTTTACCGTCATTTTCGCACAACGCTGTTATTATTTCTACGCAAAATTCTCTCTTATTTTCAAAACAAAGGTAAAAAAAATTGTAAACATGTACACGTGCAGTAACAATTTTGGTTTGTGAAAAGTCCCACCTTGTAGCAAACCCTCCATGTAATATTGCGTACACTTTAAGCGGATCTGGTATACTTAACAGTAGCGGCTGTTTATTGAAAACTTTCATATACGTAATTCCTAAACTCGTTACAATCAAGAAAATCTTTAAAAATGTTGCATTTTCTTATGTAACAAGTATCGTTTGACAGATTATTCCAGAGAAGATCCGCCGCCATTGTTATAAATACACAATTAAAACAGCTGAACTGACTTTCGAATCACCGTCTGACTACATTTACCTGAAAGTGGATGGTTCATCACTTCCAGGCAGTCAACCAACCAACGAAAGATGTTTATAGTGTGTGTTTTGGCTGGAACAGACGTTCGGTGATTGGATAACAACCGAAAACCGTTTATAGATACGGCCCTGAGAGAGTTTAAGACTGCCTGAGTAATTAAATTTTTCACCTCAGGGCAATCGTTGTTAGTCTACAACATGAAAGTTTTGCTTCTTAATTGCACATTACTGATAAAATGACAATCTTACATTATTTAGTCTTAAACCCCTGCCAAAGAATTGAAACATAAGTGAGACCATTACACACATTTGTTCGGTTATGTAGAGCAACGGCTCGTTTTGTTACACTCGCTTACATTTTCGGCTCTGATAGGCTATAACTGATATTTCTGTGTTTGCTGGAGATCTATCCAACTAACACATAATTAAGTTCCTTTACTGAATTGTTTCCGCGGCAAGGTTTTTGTGATATTATTTTATTTCTTTCTAAGATATAACAAAGGAGGTGTCTGATAATTTAAACAATGAATATTAACTTCAAAGACTACAAAGATCCTGCATGTTTCTGTCTCTTTGTGCATGCATACGGTGGTAGTAGTTGTTGAAATAAGACGGTATTAAAAATTGTATTTCCTGGGTGAAATCTGTCCATTTATATGATAAAACTCAAAATTACGTTTGCTTAGCATCACGAACGCGCGGACCAGAAAATTAATTAAACTTATCCATTCGTATTTTTTGTTTTTTCGGTGTCATTTTTATGTACTTTATTACTACCTAGGTTATCGAAATTATAATCAAGTAACATACTGTACCAATACGTTTAGTTTACGTTTGGCAGTTTGCTAACACAATGTAGTAATACTGTCATTGATGAGTGGGAAACAATTTTACCATACCTACTATCTTAACACATTTATACATCGACGTGCAAAATTTACAAGCAATATTTACGGTGAATAAAGAGTCTTGGGTGAGTGATATGTGAACTAAAACAAGTTATGTATTGCATTTGAATAAATGTCATCCGTAGTCCGTAATATATGTATGCTGATTATCACATATTTTAGGTCACACATATTATGTAACGTCAAATTTACCATTGTGTAGGCTACTTATACAGACACAAAAGGTACAGATAACATAATTTAACATTATGCACGGATCAAAAGGTTTGTTCCAGTCAACCACGTATATGTTTGTATATGGCGAAATAAGTCAAATATTGATTCTGTTGTTTTAACAAAATGTACATTTAAATGGATTAAACAATTTAATTGAGGGAACTAGGAGCTTGGTTGATTCAAATTTCAAACGCATGTTTCGCCATATGCAAACAAGTAAACGGTTGAGTGTATCAAACATTTTTCTTTGTGTGGTGATTATTGACACTCTATTAAAACGTCTTCCAATAGATTTATTTCTATATAAAAGTAATAGAAGATAGATTTTTTTTTTAAACTGAGACTAGCGAAACATTATCCAGCGCCAGCCTTTCCTAATGGCAGTCCATTTGTAAAATGTTCCGACAAACATCCTGAAGAGTTTCAAGATGCGCCAGCAATCAGTTCGCCCAGGAAGTAAAATTAGCTTCGAATGTCGATAAGCTTACAGTGATCACCGTAAAATAAATACAATCATTTTATTTCAACCTTAAAAGTTTTATTACTTCCGAGAACGTCAGCTGATTTAAATTGCAAAAACCTACATCATATTATAACATAACTGAATAATGTGCACTTTATAAACTATTAATATGACACAGTTCTTATCTTTTGGTTTTAGACGATTAACACTGAAACCAACAGTGCAGATGGTTACGAACATTTTCCTGGACAGGCACTACTTTAATTTTGCAGTCAATTTATTTAAATCACTTTAATAACATTAACCAATCACGCATAATGAGTACCGTGTTCCTACAATACTTTAGCTTGTCATGAATAGAATGCATTTATTAACATAATAAAGTATTAAAAACTTATACGTAAACACTATGTATACTTGTTAATTCAATAACTGCATAACATCGCCAGCTAACATAAATAACAGCCATAATTGATTATACATAAAGTACAAAGACGTACGTAGTGTTACGTGAAGACGTATGAGTAACTGTAACTGTGCAGTAACACACTGGATCATTTAATTCACGTTGTCACAGAATGTTTTGCATTTGAAATATTGTTATTTTTTAAATGGCTTTTGGGTGTCACAAATAATAGTTTCGTAATTTACGAACTACAAAAAATATATCCGTAAAAAGTAATATATTGACAGCTTAGTTTGTCAAACTGGAAATAAAATTCGCTTATACGGACAGACCTACATCATCAATTGAATTAGGATATTATTTTTAGAAAACCGTAAAATCCAGCACTTCATTTGACGTAAAATACTTTGTTAATGAAACGACGTTTGTGAAAGTTGTTCTAAGAGCCAATTATATTTCGTGAAAGTAATACACGCAATTTACGTAGTAAGCAAAATGGTGACGACGCGACGCTAAGCACAGGTGTTCACAGCTATTTTGGTCAGGTGAAACAGTAAGATTTCATCAATGTTTTAATGAAAGCGATGGTGGTATTGAAATTAATTTATGCATTTTTTCTGACCATAGTGTAAAATGTCCCATTTTCCATTCAAATTGCTCTTGTATACGACTTGTCATCAGAATCGGACAAATGACCACTACTTTGTATATATGTTTTCCGGAAATAAACCAGAATTAAGACGTTATGCAGGGTTATTAATGACACGTTGGTTAGTAGTAATCCCGTGGCTGTGCCTGTTAGAAAAAATTAATTTGCATTAGACATTTTTTTAAACAATAATATGTATATCCTATTGTACAGCAGAAAATGCTACAGTGCGTCGTCTTAAACGTCATAACAAACTTCTTGAACATTGCGCAAGTAAACGCTTTCCGACATCACAGAAAACAACTTTGCTCGACCGAGCAACCTACTGATGGTTCAGACTAGCGCCTGTCAGCAGTATCATGTCCAATAAACTGGCGTACCGTAAATCTACAAATTCCTTATTGTTATCTTGCGGTGCATTTAACATAATAGTTGCTCGTATTTTCCTGCAAGACACGGAGTGTGCAAATTTTTTAAATTAAGGGTTTAGTTATTTACCCGATTAAAAAAAAAACATCTCTAATTCATTAACGACTGTGTTGAAAGTACGCACTAACCATTAAACAAAAGAAAAATTCACAACAATTTTACATAAGTTTAAAATTATTTTCACCGCACCAGGCGGCAGCACTGACTCAAGTTACAAAATTACGGCTATACAAAAGAGAGCTGAACCACCTCTGTGGTTGCAGAACGGCAGGCTCAACATGAATAAAATAAAATAAAATATGAACTAGGGTTTACCAAAAAACAAGAGTGTAGTGAAGGCTTTCTCTCTCTATATATTTTTTTTTTGCACTCAAAACAACTTCGAAGGCACGTGACGTAAATTTCATTTTATAATCAATGATTAAACATAAATTTTTTGCACAGAATATTATTTCAATGCATGTGCCATACAGTTTAATATCACTAATCAGTGACTAGACGTAGGTTAGAATTACAAAGTTTTAGAAAACCCATCCCGCCTACAAACAACAAATACGCCTCTGAATCAAGTTTAGTTGGAATCCACGTTGACAACACAGAATTGTGCCCCAATGCACACGAACGTGTCACTAATTCTTGCAATGCAAACATTTAATAGAGATTTAGTGAGCTCTCTTGATAATTTTACTAATTTAATAGTATTTATCAAGACAATTGCGCCCAGCGCGAACATCAACATTACGTGCGCTGCATGAATGTGACGAACAATTTCCAGTGGAAAATCAAACTATACAACTCTGAAAAATTTACTCCATAAACACAAATTAATAATGTCGCGCCCACAAGCTCCAATCTGGTTGCCACAAGTCGCTAATCAGTAAAATAAATAACTAGCTAAAAGAAACGTAGTACAACACATAGCTGTAAGACCAAGGGGTTATCTCAGCACCCGACATAAAAAAACACAGTTACAAAAAGAAAACAAGAAACTATATACCAAGCAAACCTAATCCTTACATTAAAACTCGTATAGAATTTTCTAATGACGGCATCTGAAAAGTTAATTTTGAAGAATTACTAGAATCACAAACTATACAACACATGTGATGGCAGCCGCCTAGCACGCCATGGGGGAATACGTTCCCAACCCCACACACTACTTTACTTTGAGTAAAGAGCTTACATGTTTGCTACGACCAATTCGAAGAAGAAGGGGGCAGACGGCCCAACACGAGCACACGAGCTAAATCTGGCCCGAGCTTAACAACTCCACAGGCTTGGGGAGACGAGAAGGGGGAAACAAGAGATCAGAAGTCAGAGTAGGCTAAGAGGTCGCGAATTGAGCGAAAAAAAAAATAAAAAATTGTAGCACCGATGATAGTTCCATTGAGTTCGTGCGCGCCACCGTCGCCACACAGAGCACCAGACGGTGCAAGGCATTGACCACACAGAACCAACAGGGCATCACAGAGCATTCAATGGCAGTTACAAGAGGTGAGAGAGTTTTTGCGACCCTTCAACAACGAGGTATTTAAGAGATGAGGGTGAAGTGAGGTGAACATACAACACAACAGCAATACTCGAGCCAGGATTCTAACCCAGGACCTCTCGGACCGTAGACCACCGCCTAACCGACTATGATACAGAAGCCGGCATACTCTGAGGTGGTATTGTCAGTTCAAGCACACAGGATGATTGTGTACAGGTAAGATCACAGGGTGGCCAAATGTATCTAAACGAACGGTGAAGAAATTGACAGAAAGTTATACGCGTAGCCCACGAATATCAACTAACAGAACGGCGAAGAAAGTTACAGGAAGATATGCCTGTAACCCAACAATATAAACTAACCGAACGGTGAAGAAAGTGACAGGAAGTTATGCGGGTAGCCGACGAATATCAACTAACCAAACGGTGAGAAAATGACAAGAAGTTATGCGCGTAGCCCAAGAATATAAACTAAGCAAACAGTGTAGAAAATAACAGGAAGTTATGCGCGTAGCAGAAGAATATAAACTAACCGAACAGGTCGGTAGTTTGCGTTTCCTTAAGCGACTTGGGAATATTTTGCGACGACTGTTGCAACTTAAACCGAACCGTTTGCAGTTGTTGCAACAATTGTTTAGTATCAGAGATGAATTTTGTGATCACAAGCTGCGAGCTGTTCAGGAAGCCGAATCAGCCACACATTTGGTGTTCAGTGACGAAAATTCGTTTTGCTTGAATGGAAACGTCAACTTTCACGGTGCCCGGACGTGGTGCATTGAAAACTTCCGCGCTACCATGCAGCATGTTCAAAATTTGCCAAAACGTGTTACCTTCTGCGCAATTCCACAGACTGGGGTTTACGGGCAAATTTATTATTATTCTTTGGTAACACTGAGATCGAGCTGTTCTATCTCAACATGTTGGCGTTGTGGTTATTTCCCAAATTTGGAAATGGTTCCGTTATCTTCATGTTCGAGCAGAATGGTTGACGTTCGTCGCAACATCAACTCCAAACGTCCACGTCGCTGGACGGAACTCTGGGGTCGGGATAACGTTGGCACTGAATAGATGGCCCCCCAGTTTTCCCGACCTTACATAGTGGGATTTATTTCTTTGGACGTGCGTGAAAGACAATTTTTACGTGCCACCATTACCAAAAACTCTGCATTACCACATTTATCATGATCATCGACACTAACGTGCTGCAACACGTAAGTAGGCCTATGTGTTGAACTCTTCTACCGTTTGGATGCGTATCATGCAAATAGAGGAACTGATATTGAAAATTTGTAGAAATATGTGGCGATAAATGAGGAGTTTCCTCTAATAAATTATGTACCAGTTTGTCTCACTTCCTTACATGCTTACCTGCAGCTCTATTTCATGGGCACACTATAAAAACTGTTTGGACTTTAACAAGGAAAATCTTAGTAAATCCAATTTCCAAAGAAATTTCTTGTAAAACTACTATGGTTGTTCTTGTAAAGAATACAAATTATATACATATAATCTTACGAGGGATAGCCTTGCAGTTGTACTTGCTATAAGGAAAAAATGTTTTTGAATACTCTTTGAATTGAATAAGGAAACTAAATTTATTTATGAAATAACATTTAAGCAAATACATATTACATGAAATTGTGTTGGAAATAAAAGTAATTTGCACGGAGGCACTCAGATTTGAACCCGCAACCCCCGCTCTTCTAATTCTCCTACTCCTAGACCACCCAGACCTCAGTGTTAGTTTGTTCAATTTGTATACATTCAATGTACGTATCAGTTATAATATGTATATATATATATATATATATATATATATATATATATATATATATATATATATATATATATATATATATATATATATATATATAATTTTTAAGCCTGCAACCAATACGAAAATTCACTTCATTCCATAACAATTGTCTCTAGAGTACAGTAGTTTTTATAACTATGTAATTTCCGGCGAACATATGATTTTAGTTGACTACAAATATTTAGTATTTTTTTACAAGAAATTCCTTGTAACTTTAAAAACAAATAATTTTACAAGGAAAAGTTTTGTACATTTATAAAAGTCTGTAAAACTACACAGCAATGCCAATAATATTTTACAGCGCAGGAACTGTCGTTATATGCAACGAATATTTTTGCAATATTTCAAAGTTTACCTTTGTAACTTTATAACGAAGGATTTTACAAAGAAAATGTTTATAGTTTTACGAGGATTTTAAAAAATACAAAGAAAATCTTTGTAAATTAAAAATATATTACAGTGCAGTGATTGAACGTTTTTAACTGTCTACGTCTTAAGGAAATGCTCAAATCACAGACGTGTGGTGTCGCAGTAATCTGATTGATCAGGACAATCATATGGGAGACGTCTTTGTGCAAATTCACACTGCCAACAAGAGGTTGCAGATATGCAACCAAAGATCTTAAACAAAGTGGTGAAAAATCGTTTCGTGAAAACATCTGGTCGCTATTTCTTGATCATTATTTTATTTAACGTAATTTGCAAATTACATATTTTTAAAACCCGATGAATAATATGTATTAACGCATTATTTGTCACCAGTGTTACCGCTATCGCATATGCTAAAAACCGAAAAACTTATACATTTTATCAGTTACCAGTTCAAGTAGTAGCTTACTTATTCATACAACTACTCATTTATCGCATTTTAAGATATGATAGTTTAATGGTTGTGATGTCTTACTAAGTCAATAATTGAGTAAACATACAAATAATGACTACATAATTATTACAATATCCAATAAACATGTTTTGCTTCAGTTACCTTGTGAACTGGGCACATACAAATGAGTAACTTAATGCACCTGTCATCACAACATATCAGTGAAAATTAAGTTTACTTATTCTATGCATTTACGTTAATAGTTAATTTACCTGATATGTATAGCAACATAAATAATACCATTAATATCCAAGATGGTATCAAGATAGACGATAGTATCAATATTGGGAGTGTCCAAATTAACGAATAGCATCCATATTGATGAGTGTTATACATACTGATGAATAATAACTGGATCAATAAATATTATCTTAATTTTTAGCCATTGGATGTAATAAGCCACGCAGATGTGAAAATGTTGTAATATGCCTCTTCACCATTCATGTTGATTAGTTGTAACCTTCAATGTAAATTTAGCAAAATGTGATAGAGTTATCGTAGAGAGCCCGTAGACATTTCATTGTACTCAGAATCACGTGTTTAAGCTTGCTCAGTCGCCATAATTTTTCTCATGTCATTTATATTAAATTTAGTTTTGTACACTGGCCAGTGGCGAAGGGTGTGAGAGGAGTTTTTAAATTGTATCACGGCCATTTAACCCTTCACGCCGAAGGAAATAGATAGTTGTAAATATAGGACGAGAGCTAGTCCACAGTCTTGAATTTGTGTGGGAACCAGAGCTCAAGGGGCGAGAAGTGGGTCAGCTCAGGGGCGTGGCTTCACTTACCCCTTGCAATAAAATTTTAATAATTACTTGATTGTCAAATGTTGTGTATATGTTAGTGAGTGTTAAAGTTAATCTGCATTAATTTTGAACATATATATTAATCTGGTACGGGAGAAAGGCCGTGTTTAGTTTTTCAGTCATCTAAAGAGCCTGTGACTGGCTGGGAGTAAAAAGGGGGAGTTTTTAGAGAAAGAGTCGCGAGCGCATCGGTTAGGTTTGTTGGGGGGACTCTTGCCGCGGACATCACGAGAGGTGGTTGTGCCCCGAACCGCGGGCACTCGCGGGGGTCAGCGTATTTGATTTAAGAGGCCTCTCTGTTCGGACACCACGAGGGTTGGTTGTACCCCGAGCCGCGGGTATTCATACTGTCCGTGGATTATTTGTGGAGACTCTTTTTGTGACCGTCACGAGAGGTGGACGAGCCCTGGAGCCGCGTCTCCATTCCCGGAAGCCCACATATTTTATTTAAGATTGACTCGGGTTGTGCCCCGAAGTGACGGGTATTCGTAGGAGTCCGCCTTTGATTAAGATTTGCTGTCTTTTTGGACGTCACCAAGGGTGTGCGCTCGCGGGACTGACAAGCTAAGTACGGGGTTCCTAAGTATCCAGAAAGGAAATAAATCGATGTTATTATTCAGTACTAGTAGCACCTATCGGAATATTTATCAAAATTAAGAAATATTTTTCTCTCCAAATAACTGACGAAGGTTATTAAATCAACAAACAGTTCACGAAGATTCGTAAATATGTCACGAATGGGTCACGCAGGAGTCACAAAAGAAGCATATAAATGTCATGGGGACACGCCAGAATCATGACGGAGTCTTGAAGGAGTCACGAAGTCGTCCAGAAGTCACGAAGATGTCTCGAAGGAGTCGAGAGGTCACGAAAATATATCAGCAAGACGCCATGAAGAAGTTGCAAAGTGTCTTCAAAGAATTAGTGATTTGTTGGAACTCGTGTTGTTTGTTTTAATGTCAGTCTGAATATATATGAGGTAGTACATTTTAGGCAAAGGGTGAGTTTTATTGTTTTTGAGCAAGCTAATAAATATGTCGAAAAAAACTAGCAAAAAAAGCTGGAGATGCAAATGCATCAATACTTTGCGACAGTCCTCTGTTAAATCTTACGCGTATTACTAATTTTTTTTTGTGATGTTGCGAGAGTAAATAAAAGTCAGTCAGTCCTATTTTTGACGGATAGTAAGTTGTCACTGTCCTCTCCTGGTGTGGATTTGTCGGCCCGGTTTAAATTCCGTCCACACGAACTGGTCAACCTCGCGACACGCGAATCGGCCCTGGCGGTAACACCCCAGGTCTGGCCCCGTTCGTGACTCTACTACACCCTAATGCGTCGTGACGCCCAAATGGACGCCCGGCGGTATCACCCCGATCCGTCGTCAGTTGGATCTACAATATCTGCCTCTACTCTGCGTCGCGACGCTTGAGTCGACGTCGGCGATAACACCTCTGTCCGTCGTCCTCACACGTCTTCCTACGTCCCTCCCTATCTCTCTGCCGTCCAACTCGCCTCACGTTGCCCCTGTTTGGCGTCAAACCCCCCGCTACTTGTCCTGCAGGCTTTGGTTCCCTTGGGCATATCAGGGGCCAGCTTTTTCAAAATGACCTTGCCTCTCGAGGACAGTAAATGCTTGCTATTGTCGCATTTACTTCACTTTAACATTAATTTTACCTCATTATATCTTACAGTAACTATCCCTGAGTCTCCTTAATCCTAAGATCCTTATATACTTCTTATTATTATAACTGAACATTTATATCTTAATATCTAAAGGCGGCATTCCTCCCCTCTCCACTAACAGCTAAGTGGCGTACAAGTGGGGGTGGGAGTTAGGAGCAAGGATGCCGGCGAGAAGCTGCACCTATGCTCTCTTTAATAAGACGAAATATACACATTTTAATTTTCTTAACATATGAATAATAACATTGATTATTGCTTTCTCAGTTTAGTTCCATCCTATTCGTGACATGATGCCGAGGAGAATGAATAGTCGCTTGACCGGTTAAATTTGATATCCAGAAATTATCCTTATTGAGGGCGGTTGCTGGTGATACATTGTAATGGCAATCACTGTGCACGTCACAATATTTGTATGTAATTTTGTGCGTAATTTAAGAAGAGTTTACAAAATATACGAGATTAGTTGGTGAGTTATGTGACAAAAGCAAAGATTCAGACCTAAAAATGTTATCAAAATGTGTACTTGAATAAGCGATACTACAGATGAATTTAGTTTTATCGGGATGTAAAATAGAATAATATAGATCACTTGGTTTATATGCATACACGTAAACAATATTTTGTGGCTGCTTGTAAATATTTTATTAATATGGACCCTGCCAAATATTTTTTCGTACTCGCCACAAGAACGTTTTAAGGCCGCTACTTAAAATTGTGTTCTTCAAAAAGTAATTTATGTAGCCACAAAATATATTGGCAGGTAACAACTTAATACAAAATGTTACTCTCGATTTAAATATATGTGTGTTTAACGAATAAGTCAATAGAATATTACAAGTTTAATAATATTAAATTTTTATCTGATATGCGAAATTAGTAAAATAGTGTGGTGGTTACTACGCGAAGATAGTGCAATGTTAGATTTGTTAATAGGTTCATACAATGTATGCTTTTAGTGTGTGCAATGGACGATATAGCTATGTGACAGAATGTTACGAACGGTTTAATGCATAATGTACTGATATTATACTTGTAGAATGCAACACTACAAGTGGCAGCCAGACGACCACCGTAAGCAACACAGTTGGCGGTAGGGGGAAGCGATTGTGCGTTCAGGACAACACTGCTGCACGCACCTAATTTCGCGTCGTTCCTATATGCCACGTTCTAAATTTATGAGTAGAGTTCCAAAATAAATCTGAAACTGTAAGGTTTTAAGTGGTGAGACAATTATTTCCTGGTGGACAGGTATGTATTAAAGTGCATTTTTGAACTATTAGATTCGTTTCAATCAGTTCAGTAGTTTTTAAAGTGTAACTGGGCAGAAGGGATGTTTTTACCTTAAACAGAAGGCTTAGATATAGTTCTGTTAATGCGCAATTTTCGTTAACATTAACAGTACTATTTAGTTCTCATCCGAAGTTTTTTTTTTTTTTTCGTAGATATGTATACTGGGAAGACGTTCAATTATTCTGTAAATACACACATAGTCTATCCATCGCAATGTAATTTAATGGTTATCTATACAGAGCGATCATGCTTTATTAAGGACCCTATACAAATACGAGGTGTTGGTGAGGTAGGTAAGGGAGGAGGGGCAAGCTAGTAATACAGCACTCTCGTGGTGTCACGGAAAGGAGAAGGACACAGCAGAGGTATGTGGCCTTATAGCCAATGAAATAATAACATAACTATATTAAATTGATTATAACTTTATTATGCAACTAAAATTATATCAACTAATTAACGAGAAATCAATACTGCAGATGTCTGAGCAGGTATAAGAAAATAAGCATTAAATCTCCTGAAAAATTACTATCCTCCATTGAAAAATGTTACGATACAAAACAAAGATAAAAACTTACATAAATATAACTTATGAAGTAACGAGCTGCATCAAATACAGCAGAAGTTTACTATTAATTCTCACTTCAATAAAATATACATTTTTTTATTTATTCCCAAATACACTCTAAACGTCCTGTATTGATCTCGCAGTAAAAGTTGGGTTTGTCTCTAAACTATGGTAGAGTTACTGTGTGGCAGGTCGTGGACGAAAGACTACGGATGCTTTTCGCAACTCAAGCGCTCGTTTTCATATTGTCGACTATCGGGTGCTATTCCAATTTTACTGTGTGAGCAACTTAAGTTTGACCGCAAAGCTACAGAATCAATGCCGTTTCAACAGCTTCAAAACGCATCTTCCAAATACGCGACTGATAAATAGCATCCTCGTACGCCTACAACACCAGTGGTGCAAAGAAGAAGCAGAACTTTTACACTGTCCTCCTCTTCCCATTAAACCAATCAGCGTTATTATTCCCTCCTTGGTTGAAAGTCGTTTGAAACTTTCATGGATTGTTTTGCGTTTGATGTTGAACATAGTATGTACCTCTCATTGCTATCGGCTCCATTCCGCTCTACTAGCTTTCGAAAGTTTCGCAGTTGCGTCTCTTCTCACATTCTTGTTACGATATCCAATACGGTCCACCAAACGTCAACAGTTTCTATCTTAATGACATTCTAAATATAATGTCTCGAATATTCCGAGTGGCCGTAGCAGGGTTATCAAATGCTGTGAACGAGATACTCAGTTTCCAATATATTATAACTATAAGGGAAACATAAAGTTATGCTTTTAATAAGATTTACCTAGTATAAGGTGGATCGAGGGGTGGATCAGTAGTAAAATACTCTCTTTTCTTTCGGGAGAATCCGGAATCGATACTCTGTCCGGCCAATCTGATTTCGGTTTCCAAGTTATTTCCGAAATTATTCTAGGTGAATGATGGGATATTTTCTTCTAATTTCTATGGTCGATTTCCATAACCTTCCACAACGCCGTGAAGCAGTTGCAAGGCTCATAAAATACCCTGAAAAATCAAATAAAGTATATTTTCCCTCAATAAATTGTTAATACTACGACTGGCTTACGTATACCTTCATTTACGGATAAGAAAGAAGAGAGAAACTAGACTCCTACTTGCAGTCGATCATTCTGAACTGCGAATTATGTACACTTATGCGTGAACAAATAAATTTAAAAAGATTTTGCTCGTGTGATATAATGTCGAAATGTAATTTAAAGTCCCGAACTCTGAGCAAACGTATATAATCGCAGTATATTTGATGGAAGTCATCAAGTGAGTAGCCCAGTTCCAAAACTCGTCTTGTCCACTTTCACTAAAACTGCGCAAATCGTGAAAAACTGATTTGCGAGCCCATTTGTGATATGTTCAAAGCAGTTTTTCAAAGTGTATCTGTTATTGAATAATGCGAGTTTTGGAAACTATCATCACCTCAATTTCAGCGCACATTTATAAGGTACACAAAACAATTCAGAACTTATTTTTCCTTGGTGATGGACTAGACAATTTTTGGAACTGGACTACTCAAGTAACCTCACTATAGATGAGAGGAGAGTGTCGCAAAACCTTAAAGGTAATTCGGGTATTTCTGTTATTTGTTGTGCAATTATGGCCCTTCTTTCAATAAGTTTCATGTAAAGAACAACGTAAAATTGAAGTTTTCCTTATCAATATTTTCTATTTTTTTTTTTTTTTAATTATTCCCAAATAGCCATACGCTTACATTAAGTTCATTAACAGTTGGCATGACTTTAAACAAAGTATTTAGTTTTCAATCTGAATTCCTTGAAAATGTTGTATTTAGTCATTTGAATTCCAATAACTATAATAAATTTGTCAGATTAAATTTATGTAAATAAAATTGAATAAAGTGATAACAAACGTTGTGTACAATTTTGATATCATCGTATTCAAGCAAACTTAAAACACCAATTAACTACTGGTTAAAGATTTTGTGAATAACAGCACATGATATGCATAACGTTTACATGTAGAAGGGATTATACTGTTTAGAGTAAACGCGGCGTGAACGTGTGTAAATGAAGTGCTGCCAATACGAACCGTCCTTTCGGTGTAAAACCAAACCGACACTACTGCAATTTCCGTCTGTGCTCGTGTTCACGTGTCCTATGCAGACAATGAAAAGTGGGGAAAACTGTGAAAACGCACACTCTGTCTCTCGTTGCAGACAACAGAAACATCATCATGCATTCATGCAGCATAAACTGCTTGCTTGTTACATACAGTGGAATCTCACTATAACAACAACTGTAAATGGCAACAAAAACTGTCTTTATAGCAGATTGTTGTTATATCCAAATAATTTTACATGTATTGTGGAGAGATTGTGCATTATAAAGCTGTTGTTATAGGACAGATAATGTTATAAACCATACTCTTTATAACGAGATTTCACTATTATATCGCCAGTCTTCATTGTTCAACAATATAGACACCTCATCAATATGACAAAGGCAAACAATTGTTTGAAATGTATTTTAATTTCAAAATTTGAACCAAAAAAACCTATAAATATATATTCACTAACTCTGGGCAAAATTTATTTTTGTAAAGTTGTCCTAACTGGACAAATTATAGCTTCATATATAGGCCTAGTAGTTACAGTTTTTTTTCGGTTTAACATAGAGGATAATTTGTTGTTCTTTTTAGGTTTAACGTTCTTATGTGGTAGATTTTTGGGGATTTGATTCTAGGGCCAAAACTAATAACTGATCTATCGTATCAACAATGAAATTCTCTTAATGGAATAAGTACAGATTCTTACTTTTTTTTGACACTCTTTTAATCATGTTCTTCTATTGTTATATAATTTTTAACATATAATTTCAACAAAGAAAATCCATTTTTATTTTTATACTCAACTAAC
The DNA here is from genome assembly GCA_003012365.1 of Medauroidea extradentata. Lineage (NCBI taxonomy): Eukaryota > Metazoa > Arthropoda > Insecta > Phasmatodea > Phasmatidae > Medauroidea > Medauroidea extradentata. The sequence goes on along the minus strand of PNEQ01060504.1, from coordinate 14,569 downwards.
AGTCGCCCGCGCTTTGCTCGCGAGTATTACTCGTAACTGATTTTTATTTACTTTAACTGAAAAATCTTTTTGTACACAAGATTGATACTTTAGTCATCAAGTGCTAGAATGTCCAAGCGGCTAGTTAAACTAACTCTGCAGCAGGATAAGTAGCTATAGCTATCCACGCGAAAAACAGTCATAAGTTTGTTCCTGCCACTAACAATGACTTCGCCTGGGCCTTATTCAAAGCACTGAAAATTTTACATTGTCGGGTAATTACATGACACCTATAGGTAAGTGATTAATCGATGGATAAACATCTGACTTACCCTGTGCATAACCGTTGGTGACGGTGCCCTCAATAACAGATTTTCAGAATATCCACTTGAAGTTTAATGCCATTAGTAAGTTTTGGTGGGAAAAGGTTTCGCGGAAACGTATTTGATGCCCCAACATTGAGATTACTGAGATCATACACGTGAGCTGATGTTGCCGAGGAACCTAAATGGAAAGTGAACTGCATAATCCAATTTTCTCCTTCTAAACGACTGCATGTAAATTGCACTAATTCGTCCTGCCTTGTAGTTTTTGTGTGTCAGAATTAAACGTTCGCATGTATCACTTAACGGAATTCGAGCCCAAAACTTCCCGGAATGTAGACCAGAAGGTCGAAATAATTCATGAAAATAAAATTAAATTTAAAAAATAAAATATTCATGTCCTGGGCTCATAGAGGTTGTACAACTCCACGTCTCGATAGGTTACTGTAGACTGAAACTCATGTATAAGTTACTTCTCGTTGCTCGTATTTGCTTTTAGGATCGTCTGTCTTAAAAACTTACAAACTTCCCTTTATTATTAATAATCGAGTTATCTTTTAAAGTAAAAAAAAAACATTACATATAATTTTGAAATACTCACGTAAGCATCACTCTGACGCGATTAACACTTCAATATCTCTACTAGTTAGCTATATATCATGGGTTGATGGGACACAAATCTTGTGCTATTTCACCATTTTGAGTGTCGAATTCAGAAATATTTTATGTATACATATTATGCATTTGTATAAATATCCTATTGAAGTGCAAATCACGACGCTAGCCCGTTCAGTTGAATAAAAATAGATTATTCATTAAAAAGCACGTATGACCATTGCACAGTACTGAGTTCTAATTTCGAAATATCTTAAAACTGTTTTGCGATCATTTCTGTAATCATCATCCTGAAGAAAAAATTAACTGTATATCTCAACGGGTTCGATAGATATCGAGGTTTTATATAAAACACATTCAAGGTCTTTTCACCTCCTAAGATAGTGAATTTCGAAAAACCATTTAATTACGTTTTAGAATATTTTATTGGTGTCCCGTGGAAGTGTAAAATACGACAATAGTCCGCTGAGCTCAAGATATATCGACGATTAATTGAAAACACATTTCACCTCTTTTAACGCCTTTTCACCTCCTTAGGTGGGTAGTTTCGAAAATTTGTGAAATTACTTTTCAGGTATTTAAGTAAGCTTCAGTCTTATACAAAAATCACGTCACTATATAAAAATCAATGGGATCGATACATATCGATTGTGAATCGAAAACACATTTTACTCTTTATTTTACCTTTTCGGGGCCGAATTCAGAAAATATATTTCAATGGTATTTGGGATATCTAAAAAATCATCAATATAAAGCAAAGAGCACTACGATATCTCGATTGGTTCGATAGTTGTGGAGGAATATTCGAAACACATTTCACGTATTTTCTCCCCCTTATTAAAGAATTTCGAATTGTCTTGGAGTCCTGTCATAGACATTTGTAAATGTAACCATTTGATGTAAAAATCACGACGATAATCAATTGCGTTCCAGTGATATAGACGATTCTTAAAAAAACACATTTTGCCCCTTTTTACTACTTGGGGGTAGAATTAAAAAAAAAATATCCAAAAACTGATATTTGGGCATTTACGTAAACAACATTTTGAAGTGAAAAATAATTGTCTATCCCAAAGAATTCGATAGATATCAATAGTTAATCGGAAACACATCTAAGGTCTTTTCACCCCCTTAAATGGTGAATTTCGAAAAATCCTTAAATTAGCTAATATTCATCTTTATGTTTGTCCTATTAAAGTAAAAATCACGATGATAGACCGTCGGGTTCGAGCTCTATCGACGTCTCTTCGGAAATACATTTCACCCCTTTTCACCCTCTTAGAGGCCGAATTTCGAAAAATCCCTTCTTAGTGCACCTCTACGACCTGACAGGAAACCACGCAAAATATTTCACGATTCTAGGCCCAGTGGTTTGGGTTGCAGTTTGATATGTCAGTAAGTCAGTCAGGGTTCTCTTTAATATATAGAGATAAATAATATAGTATACTTTTAAAGTAATTAAATTAGTCACATTCTTACGATTTGACTAAGCGACAGCTAGAGCAGTCTCAACTGTGCATGTTTATTAATTTATAATAGTTTATTTAATAATAAGTAAAACATGTTATAATTTTGTACTTAATTTAGCTATTGTCTTTACAGGTGAAAAATGAACAATTGGTGTTATTATCACTATAATGTGTACATGTTTTTGTAAAATTATTATATTAAACTATGTTCTTAGCCTGCTTCAGCTGGCGTTGAAAATTTAAAATACCAATATGAATTTCTCTATTTTCATGGTTTCCAAGATAACTTTTCAAAACATATTTTCCACTCTCACATTTTACTTTTATATTTCTTGTTTTCGTAATACGTTTAAGTATATAAACAAAAAACATTTGTATTAATGCTAAAGTGTTTGGTCTTGTAAATCATACGAAGGAAAACATTCTGTGTTTAAAATTTCCCCATATTTTTTCCATAACTTCGACTCAACAATATCAAGGTACGATATTGTTTTTAAACACAGCCAAAAAATAATGGTGCTGTAAGTTATCTGTCTTTGGCTTTGGCTTCGTAGCTGCCAAACGGATGGACCGATTTCAATATTTTTCTTTCCATTTAAATCTAGTTACATCGAGATGGTTATCAGCAGTATTTAATGAAAGTCTGCCCAGCTGTTGAACAGTTACGAGCTCTTTTACGAACTGGTGTGAGAATTCTGTAGACATATTATAGCTATTTATTTTGTTTACTCGATGCACCATAGTAACATTGCCAATTATTTGTGGACCACATTATCTTGAACCATGTCTGAGTGTGTTACACTAGCTTTCTTAGTTGTTGATAACTATTTATAATTGTTTCAAATAGTGTTCATAGCAACGTTTCAGTTACAGAAAATAAGATTTTTACTATTTTGTAGAAGAATTTAGTGAAAAATTTCAAAGAAAACTTAAATTAAAATAAAATACAAAAAAAAAAAACACGAATCGAAAATATTACATTCCTAAATCATTGTTGACCCATAAATTCGCGAGGGTACCACTAAGTAAACAAAATAGATAGTTTAAATTCGCAAACTTGAAACAAAATAAGTAACTGCAACAAAACGTACGTATACTGTGTGTAAATAAATGATAATTAAAAAATATAACCCCAAACCTTTCAATACATTTAAATGTAATGTTTGGATTGTTGTCATTTTTTAATTTGGTGTAATAATTGGTTAAATCTTGTTTAAATTTTGTTTTTTTTTTATCTGTTATCTTTAGATTTGGAATTTGGAAGAAACAGTTTTGCTTACAGAACAAACTGTTACTAACGAAGAACGAACGGAATTAACATTTTGAAATTTTTATGAGCATTTGGAGGGCAGTGTGAAGTTGGATCCCAAAATTTAATTAGTTCACAAATGGAGGTAAAAATTTAGTTCAAACTGATTTTATTGTAGAACAAACGATAACTAACGAACAACTAACGCCGTAAATATTTTCAGAATTTTCTGAGCATTTAGCGGACATTATGAAGTTGGCCCTCCCGCAAATTAATTTGTTAATTAGCAACAGTAAAAATTTGGGACTAACTAATTTTATTTCGGAAGAATCTATAACTAACGAAATACTAACAGTGTGAATATGTTAAATATTCCTGGGCTTTTTTTTTTGGGGGGGGGGGGATGTGTGAAATTGCCCCACAAATATAATCAGTTAATTAGTTGCAATTAAAGCTTGCGGCAAACGATTTGTATCAAAAAACAAACGATATCTAACGAAGAACTAACAACGTTGTGAATATTTTGGAAATTTCCTGAGCATTGGGGGGGGGGGGTTTATGTGAAGTTGCCCCGCTTAAATTTAATTAGCTAATAAGTGGCAGTAATACGACTAACGTTGTGAATATTTAGAAAATTTTCTGAGAATTTGAAGGGAGGGGGTTACTTCACAGACGTGTCGATGAATGGGGAATCGCCACGCTATGCTCTGAGGCGAGACAGCAGCGCAGGTACTGAAGGGGAATCACAGCTGCACGGCTGAGGAATGCCGAGCTTGCTAAGGGAGCGTTCTGTTTCTTCGTGAACACTCTTATATCACTGACCCTTCTACACGCCAAAGCTCACTTGTGGGGAGGTGAAGTGAAGAGATTTTGGTCAGCACATAACATCTAGGTCTTAAGCGCTGGTGGGGGTGACATGATGTGAGTTATGGAGCAGCACCGGAATGAAGAGGCAGTGGAAAAGGGAGATCCCCAAGAAAACCCGCCGACCAGCTGCATCTTCGGCACGATTACCACATGCGAAAATCCTGGGAGGAACCCCGCCGGGAATTGAACACGAATCGCCATGGAAGGAGGCGAGTGCTCTATCCACTGCACCAACCGTGACTCCAACTTGTGCGGAGAGAGCGATTTAAGGGCATATGCCCGAGATTCTTGGCTTTCGAGAGAATTATTTTTTTAAACCCAGACGAGAGCCGATGTAGTAAAATTTCTCCTCAACTTTCTTGCAAATTGGCTTTACAGCAGTGTAATAATTTTTTTTAGATAAATATATTAATATTTTAGGTAAATAAAGGAGAATTCCGTTTACTTAATAACTAATCAGCTACCATCATGCTACATTTAGTCTCGACACGATAAGAGTAGGCCCTACGTAGTAAAAACGTGTTGTAACAAAGTTACTAGCGATTATACGATATCGTCAAACATCACCAGACCCTTTTACAAAAAAAAAGTGAAGTGTAAAGATTTTCATCAGCTCTTAACAACAAAGTCTTGAGCGCTGGTTGAAATGTCATTTTAAGAGAGAATATTTTCCTCAACATTTTTAAAGATTATATATATATATATATATATATATATATATATATATATATATATATATATATATATGCCTTTACCTTGAATATGTATGCTACCTTTTACATTATATACCTCCATTTTTTAATATCAAGTAATACATTTAGGGTATATATCACTTAGGTCTGAATTTCCTAGTAAATCTGCTCACATTTGTCTTATTTTCCTAATATTTATCAGTAGTTGGGATATGAATTCCAAAGCTCGTTCATAAAGGCATTCAATTTAAGTTTAAGATATGGGAGTGCGTCACGCGAATACGTTACTACTTAGTTAAGAAATTATTCACCTTTATACTTATGTGTATTTGTATTTGTAAGTGCGTGATAAGCGTAGTTAAAAATTTACTCTGTTGTGGTAATGTTCTGTAGTTGGCCAACAAGCCTACTTTCATCCCATGTCACAACCCGTCAAAAGAATTCTTTCGGGCGCACGTCCGAGTAAGAAGTCCTCAGTACATTGATGTCGAACTCTGAGTGTTACAAAATTTCGGAATAAAAAATCTTTCGTAGTACCTAGAATCACGCACAAATTTGTATCTCAAATAGTTTGAAAAAAATGTTGCGATGTGAGTATTTTTTTATTTGCCTGCTCTGCCACAAATGGAATCAAAGTGAAACATATATCCCCTAAAGCATTCAATATTGTATCCTTACTTGTTTATATTTAATTTATAGTCACTGAGTTCGTATAAATAAGTAAATTAATACATATGTATGTGTTTATGGTAAAAAATCTTTACGTGGTCATCGAATAAGTCTGGATCCGCAACATTTAACAATTGTTTTACTGGTTTTCATTTGGTAGCTGTGTGTTGAACACCATTCCAAAATCAATACGGGCTTGATGTAGTAATTAATCAGAGTGCAAAAGTATAGGATCGCTAACTCTCATTAAGCTATTGATATCCTCCACCTCATGAAAACAAGCTGCATATTACTCAGTACTGGATTCCATTTAATTTTTTAAAAACTTTCTCAACTGAAAGATTTAAGTTATTTAGAACACATTAAGAATGTTAAATTAAGACGGAATTTAAAAAATAAATAACGCGTCAACAAATATTTTGAGTCTTAAGGGCGCTGCTTACCTTGAGCGGGAGTTTCGCGTTAAAGGCTCAGAAGCAACGGAAATATTTAAGGGCGACAGTGAAGAATGCATCAAATGCCGCATTGCCAAATAGCCAGACGCAAAACAAGCATGCAAGATTCCCACTGATCCATATTTACTAAGGGACTTTAAGCGGTGACCATCTTATTTTAGTGGTTGAAAATGTATGAAAATTTTCATTTTGCACGATTCTATCTGAGTTTCGCATACGTCTGGTTAGTATATTCTAAAAGTACGACAGTGTGAAAAGTCGTTTTAAGCTATGCTGGAGGGCTTGTAAACATTGTTTTTAATGAACATGGTGTCTTAACAATGATGTTCCGACCGTGTTTAAAGTTTGTTTTCTTTTTGTGCGTTGGCACCATAGGCACACGTGAAATACTTTCGCACAAACTGCAACGTATTTGAAGCGTGAGGTAGACGACGAACACAACGTATTTTTCTTTCCGTGATGTTTTTTAGTGCTCGGTAGTAAAAAAGATTGTGTGATTTACGTTACGTCAATGACGTTCAACTTTTGTACATATACTCTGAAAGAACTTCTGTCAAATCGAAAAAAGATATATATATATATATATATATTTAGTATATAATTATGTAATCTATGCTAAATTAAGTATTTTACTGGTTTTTTTTGGGACTTACAATGAAACACCTACCTCACACAAGTAATACTATTCACAAATATAAAATATGTCATGTTATACCAACTGAAATCTCTAACATGACTTGTAGGCATTTTAAAATTGCTATCAACAATGACAATTTTGTTATTGTTAAAATTTTGTAAATGAATAACTATGCATAAATAATTCCTCAGAAAATAAAAATATTTCGTAGGATTTTTAATGGCTATGAGTCATCACAGTTATGTAATCCAGTCATTAAAATGGGCAAGTAAAAAAAACCTGTTAATTTGGACTTTGTTGTGTTTCAATGCAAACTATATTATTGTGTTATTCAACGGAATCGTTCTGAGAAGTAATGTCCATAAATAGGACAGTCTTCCGTCCAAACATGAAGTAATGCGTTACTTTCAAAGTGGTCGGTAGGAGTTTTTAGTTACGTCTGAGGGCGAGGAGCAAGCGAGCGAGAAGGACCACTCTGGCACAGACACATGTGCCACATCGCCGCTATGTACTTGCCAGTTAACAGGTGCGCAGGCTTCCCGTCGAAGACTAACCTGGGTATGACTATAGGTGATTCGGAATAAAGTGAACACTCAAAAAAGGCCTGATTAATTTCTATTTCCTGCCAGTTTATATCTTTCCGCCGATGTAAACACAAATAATGCCACGTGCTTTATTTACATAGGGTCATGCAATGTTTACAACTACATTAAACTGCTCCGATAAATTTTAGCTACAATATCTACTCATTAAATGCACGGGGGCTGAATGTAAGATATAAAAAAAGTAATCTTAGTTATAAATACCTGCGAGTTAATGTCTGGTTTCTGTCCATCGACTAATCTAAACAACACGCACTATTGCCATTACGCATCTCGTAAATGAGGGCATATTTTATTTGAATTTGTAACGCAAAACCGCCGCTACAACAGACATGACACACGCTATTCAATAATTCAAGTTTCGTTCAGTTATACTGCCACGAACATCGTCGACGCACTTCAGAAACAATAATTAACGTATTTTCTTAACATGTGAAATAAAAGTATGTTGTTTTTAGGCTGGCAAACGTAAAACATAATATACAGATTACCGATGGTTTCACATCATTTCGGCAATGATACTCAAATTAATTTCCAATACTTTTGAATATGTATATACTCAAAACGGGCAAACGCACGCATATTATGCAACCAAATATGCAACTTGGCGGCGAGAACCTAACTCTGATGCCACCTGTTGGTGGAGTTTTGAACTGTTTGAAGCACGGAGCAAGCGATAACGGCCATGGCGACTCGAGGTCGACGATAGCGTCACATAATTCTCGCGCCAATCGAGTCTAATTATAATATATGTATGAATGTCAATAAGATCATAAGTAAATATTTTGAAGTGTATTAAATACAGACAGGTCGAGTTCGTCATATGTTCTTTCACTAATGTTGTATTCAAATAGGAAAATACACGGAACTACGTGCAATAAATCGCTACCAACCATACAAGCAGTAAAGTAACTCTGGTTAGTGGTGATGTATATGCAGTAACGGCTAGTGATTTTTTTCAAAGGTTAAATCTTTAGTGCTCACTTTATTCCGAATGGCCTATAAAAGCGGTGACCCTGTACTTGAATTAGACGCGGCTATGCAATTAATCCCAGAGCCACAAAGCAGAATTTATAGCATGCACACAGTTTCGGGATAACAATTTTGTCATAGCCTGTACCCTACTTTTTCTTAGGTGCACATTTACAAAAATGTTATTAGTTTCACTGAAAACGCTTTATTTAAACACGTTGCGACGCTGCTGGAGCACTAGGTAAGTGACCACCTTACTGTAAACATGTAAATTTTTTTTTTAGTTAATAGGGTTTTTTACTGTTGTGTAGCTCCACGTTAATGTAAATATGATGAAATCACATGGATAATTATTTTTATATAAAATTTAATTGCAATTATTTACATTTTACCATTATAAATTTAATGTGACACATATTTGAAAGAATTAAATTGTTGCGGTGTTCTACACGCATGCTAAAATGTTCCTTGAAATCATAGTAAACGAACGAAGACATTCCTTTGGAAACAGACACTTCGTGCGTCTTCCGCTATTGTTTCATAATTGTAAACATTTATTAGAATTTTAACGAACAATTAAAAAAATACATGAAAACCACGTTTTGCAGTTGCAAAGTACGTCTTTGTTGTCTACTGATGTCTTAAGATTGCGTGGTACATTATTCAACGCTAAAAGCATTTATCTATAACTGTAGGTTTCTAGAAGCCAATTTGTTAAAATTAAACAATAGCAATAATAGACAATAGTTTTAACCAACGTTTTAAACAACATTCTTGCCGGTGTTACGAACTTCTGAGGCACAAACTCTGACGCCGAACCTCGTGCATTTAACTGCCGCGCATAGAGATCGCGTGTAACGAAATAATAATTTTGGATAATTATTTACTCATAAAATTTGCAAATGCCATTATTATCATTAAGTATTTTATCCATAGTGCCTTCGAAGAAAACATAGAAATCAATTGATATTTTCAGCGTTTATTTATCTTCCACGCACTCTTAAGCACTTCTTTTACGATGAAAATCTGTACGGTCGTGTGGATATTATATTGCAAAACAAACAATTTTTTCTCATAATTACCTAAACATGTATTTGCGTATTCGTTTGTTATTTTCTTGGGTACTTTCCTTGCGTAATCTGTCATAAAAAACTATATTCAACAGAAAAAAATTATTACTTGAACATCTTAATGGGAACAACCACACAACGATCGTTAGGTGTACAACTGTAGTGATTATTAAACTATTTTTAAGATTCCTTTTTGAGTTTTTTTTTTTTGTTGTTGTTTGTATTATATCTTAAGTGGTTGGTAAGACGAGGGTCTTTTAATTTTCTTGTTGCTTTTGGTAGGCGTATAATAGGGCGTATGTATGTATGTATATATAGGTGTATATATATATATATATATATATATATATATATATATATATATATACTATATTCTCAGTTCGACTTATATGTTTGTTCGCTACAGCAATTTATGACGTTCTTAATTTGTTTCTTGGTTTTTGCTGCTCGTGTTCTCGTCCTCACTGCATTTAATAATAAGAAGTATGGAATCTATACAAATCAACAACGTTCGCTAGCAATAGCGTTTATGCAAGAAAACACTTCCGTTTGTATTAAGGATATATTTTTCTTTCTAAACACGGTAGGAGGAGTTGAGAGGTTCCATATGGCTGCAAAAGAAAATGCCAGGAAGTATTCCAGGTGACTCATGCAGGGGGTCGCCTGGCGCATAGTGAGATACGTGACATTTCCGCTGCTCTCCGCTCTACGTCACGACCATATATCTGGAAGAAGAGGTTTGGTGAAGGGGGTGGCCTCGTACGGACCTACCTCGTTTCCTTCTGCGGGTGAACTCATAGACACGGGTGGGATGGATGGACTACGTGCGTATTTACCCATCCTCGATGGCCACGTTCACAATGCTCGACAGATTACACGAATGCGCACTACACAGCTACGTCATTCATTATTCAAAATTTAAAATAAATATCTAATTATAGAGCCAGTGATTTTTGGAAAGAAGAATTCTGCAACAATTTGTTTCAATGCGTTATGTGAACACCTGTTTCTCTACTTCATGGTTTTGATTGGAGGTTTTTAACTTCCGGCGTTTCAGGGTCCTACTCGCAAATCACGGACGTGTGGTGCCGCGGTAACATTGTTCTGGTTGGTACAGTCAAATGAGCCATTATATTCTGCCAAATACCGCGAACCACAGTTGCAGGTGTGCATGTAAGGCATTGAAACAAGTTGTTGCAGAATTCTTTTCACCAAAAATCATTGGCTCTACTTATCCGAGGGCACCCGAGGGCCGGGGTAAATCAAAAAATACGCAAATGAAGGCTTTGAGTTTAAGACGTCATATTTAACATTCTTAATACACAGGCATGATCAATAATTCACACTGTCCCCAAAGACCGATTAGAGAAAGGAATTATTTATCTTACTTCTGAAGTCGTATTTGCTTATGTATGGTCATTACATGCACACATTTTATAGTGGCATATCCAATAAGGATTTTGGAGAATAGTTATAAATGTATTGTAACAGTTTCACAAACCACCATCAAATTATGTATGCTAATACGCTTTGGAGTATAAAATTATTATTTGCTTAACTTATAAAGCAGCCCTTAATGCAACGCAGTTAAAGACTTGGTTAAATAGTTTCTTGAAATTTATATTGGGATACTTGTTTCGTTTCAAGCAGCTGTATTCCGTAATTTTCATACGGCCGAAACACATTGCATCGCATGTTGGAAAATTACTTTAGGAGTTGGGCCTAGTTACGGCGGGACGACGGATATAAAAGTACGATACGTACCTAAAGAAAAATCTTAAGACTCAGGTTATAAAATGTAGCACCTTAAACGGTGCATAGGCACGGTCATTTAAGCCGTGTCGCTATCTCAGAATACAGAGAAATAAAACACTAATACATTATTTTGTGGTCACTTGGGTTTAGGAATGCAACTGTTCAAAAGGTTTTGATAATGTAGAGAAAAGCAAAGATTTGTATATTACCAACACATTACTGGTAAAATATCCGACAACTTAGCTAAGAGTTGGCCGGTTGACCAAAGGTCCCAGGTTAGATTCTAGACTAGGGAGGATAAACCAGGTGCCACATTCCTGGATATATGATTAGGTGTTGTGGTTGTCCCTGAAGCTCCTATCCCTGCGGAAGGCAATTGCGAACCACCAAACCATCACCCTCGCTTAATGGTGTTCACGTGGGCAAAACACATAATTTTATATTTGTACGGCATTGTGTTAGTTTCATAAACTTTACTTGTGACTACATTTTCAAATAGTGAAAATTTTTAACTCTCGTAGTCTTCCCATAGCGGCGTGTCAAAGACAAAATTTGCAAGTTACGGGAACATACGAATAACAAAACCAACTGACTTACTCGAAAGAAATAATTTACACTGAAATAAGATATTGTGATCATACGCTAAAAGATTTAAAATTACCTGACAAAGCCCCTCTGTAATTAAAAAAAATCGCTATAAAATAATATTTTCATTATTTAAATGTTTTTAATACAAAGGTATTTCATTTTTCTTTTTAATTCCTGAAGCATGTAGCCCATAATATATTATTTCAGGGCAAATTATTTCATTCGAGTTTGTCAGTCGGTTTTTGCTAATTGTATGCTCCCGTAATTTGCAAGTTTTGACTGTGACATGCCACTATGGGAAGCCTATAAGAGTTGAAAAAATGATTTGAGTGGGAAATGTATTCATTAGTAACGACTGTGAAACTCTATCTCGTACAAATATAAAGTTATACATTTTTACCACACGAACGCCCTTAATTTCTTCTCGTCCCCCCTTCTTCCCACGCGCGTGCTGTCAACTTATAAATAAATGGAAATAGTGTAAAAAAAGTGGTAAAATAGATTTTTGTAATATTTTTAGTGGCAGCCATTTTATCACTTTGTCGTGTTTGTAAGGTTAGCCAGGTAATACGAATGCATCCACTTTCTCGTTTTTGTGAGCATTCTATCACTTATCTTAAACACTGACTTACTCTATTTTACAACGTACGCAATGTGATTTAAGTTCTGCTCGAGTGTGCAGTGTCTCACACGCTGCATCTTTACACTATTAACTAACGATGTTAAAACAAGTGGTTCAATTGTTTCAGGAAAATAGATTTGCTTGAATGGGAATAGCACGTTGATACTCTAACACAAGCTTTGTTAATCATTTAACATTTTATTCATTGCGAAAATAAATCAAAATACTATGTGCATTTATGTTTGCTTAACTCGTACCAGTTACCTACAATATGCCACTCTCATGCCAGCTATAACTCATAAATTGTATAATTTGTGATTTCGCAAATAGGTATCTAATATATAAAAAGGAAATTTATTTTCTTGTCTGTTATTCTTCGTTCCTATACGCCTACAGTTCATCCGATTTCGATGAAATTTTGGTGTGCTATGCACCCGACCGCCAAAGTGTTTGCCAAATAATTATAATTTTTGGAAAACTGGGTTGCAGGAGCAGAACGGGATGCACAAAATTTAGCCATTTTTAGTTAATAAAGTGGGTTTTAAACCGCTGTGGTGTTTTTCGCCAAGAGTTCGTATTAGAATTTGAAGGCGCGGACTTGGCAACATAGGATCTACATGCTTCTTAAACTAACATTAATAACGCTTAGTAAATATTGCACCATTAAGCACATTTCAAAACTTTTATGTTTCACAAATATTACCGCACTAAGTTGAAAACCCCACGAAATCGTGTATCAGCTAGTCATTAATAATCGTATAAGTTCTGATGATGCAATTGGATCTCTATTGTCTTTTGTTTTGTGATAAATTTGAGATAAATGGCCAAAATTACCGGAGAAATACAAAAGCTGTTTAAATAATCTTACGGAATATGTTGTCAGCCAAGACTTCAAACATGCACACCATTACCGATCATCCGTGAGGCCGTGGCGGCCGAGTGGTCAGACCAGCCACCTCGTACCAAGGCGATCAAGGTTCGTTTCCCAGCGGAAATGGTCCCCGGATGCTGGACGAAGTTACTGGCTAGCGGGTTTTTCTCGAGGATCTCCCGTTTTCCCCATCCTTCCCATTCCATTGTCGGGCCTCATTCGTCATACCTCGGGGTATACATATTGCCTGAACACCCAGTAATAAAACCTGCATTCGGGGTGCGATACACTGGTTCTCGCGGATATATTTTATTGAAAATACATTTATATATTTTATTGAAAATCCAGTAAAAGTGACCGATCATGTACGGCAGAGTCCTCGTTCCAAAAGATATATTAAGCATTTATTTTTTCTGTGTAAAATAAAGTGTGTTAAACAAAAGGTACTTAAGAGAAAAGCGTCAATGGCAAGGATTTTTATTCAACAAGTAAGATTATTTTAATAGAAATAGGCTATGTAGGCGTATCTTCTCTAACTCCATACCAATATGCTACATGATTATTCAAACAATGTTGCTTATATGCCTGCAATTCGGCTCCCGTTTACAAGCATTTCCTATGCTGGACACTTTCCTAAATATAGCATAGTACAAATGGTGTGCGTTTATAAAATTACTATTTTTTATGTATTCTCAGCTATTGCTCTTGCTTATACTTTTTCACTCGGTTTACTGCTGTAGCTATAGCGGCTTTTGGATTTTGCGCATGCGTAATAAGCTGAGCTGAATAGGTATTGTCTTTTTAACCTGAAGCCTCACTTCTTCTCTTCGACTGGTTCAGAATGGCCGTCCTTTTGATGGGTCATAATAAACCGCATCATGGAACAGGACTTCGATTCGTACAAGGTATTGATCAGCTCCATTAACGATTCACTGTTTTTCAAGTTACTGTAGGTACGTTTGTTTTAATGATTATGTTCTTTGAGTTTTTACTGTTCAGTGGCCTTACGTCAATTCTATTTCAGAAAGTTCAGTTTTGCTTACTAATGCTCGTGTTTGCTTCAATCCAAACACGATGCTCCAATATTGTTTGAGTTTGAACGTTGATAAAGTGGTTTGCATTGCCACGTTGTTG
>PNEQ01060503.1:0-33667 GCA_003012365.1 Medauroidea extradentata | reverse complement strand
TAGTTTGTGCGAGTAGAGACTCGTTACGAGATTGTTGTAGCTCTTCGCGAAGTGTGGTCTGGGATGCACGTAGCTCGATTTGTAGGGTAGTTTGTGCGAGCAGAGACTCGTTACGATATTGTTGTAGCTCTTCGCGAAGTGTGGTCTGGGATGCACGTAGCTCGATTTGTAGGGTAGTTTGTGCGAGCAGAGACTCGTTACGAGATTGTTGTAGCTCTTCGCGAAGTGTGGTCTGCGCGAGCATTATTTCCCTCATCATTTGAAGCATCGCTGTATCTCTATCGTGTGTTGTGGCATTGCACGTGCTGCCTACATCATCTGTAGAAGCATTACTATCGGCACGCACGCGAGCGATTAATTCTTCGATCACCTGGTGTACATGGTCTGCGGGTTTAGATATATCGCCTTTATTCTCTTGGTCCATGTCTTTTTTTTCTTCTGTGGCAGAACAAGATTCAGTGCCGTCGGTGACGTTAGTTTCTGCTTCAAAATTTTTCTAAAGCCTCTTTGGACGGCGTGCACGGTTCTCAACAATGCAGAAACTTCCAAGGAGAAACATATATGAAACCTGGTGTGTTTTAAATAAATTGCAATGAGGAAGAAAGCGTATTTGTGGCCGTGCTGTAGTTTCCAAATACGTAAGAACATTTAATGCCGTGAACTGACATTTTCATTTCGGCGCCGCGTTGGGCTAACAATCTGTAAGCGTAGACCCATCTCATTAATTTTTTTTTTTTTTTACCTTTTAACTTATGATCCAGGATACCCTTACAGAAAATGCGGTAGTGCGTATGTAGCACGAGTATTGTGATGTTTATTTGAACATATGACTACTAACACTAATGCTGAGCAACTATGTATTTACTAGAAGTTTACGGTAATTAGTTCACGACTACATAACATAGTATTAATTTTAGTAGAACATTCGGTGCCAGGAAGAATTACATGCAATAAATTTAAATATTTAATTACTGACCAACGTGAACTTCAGATTCAACTATACAATTTAATGTGATCAAATGATTTAAAATGTAATGTGCACCAGCAAGCCTTGCTGTAATAATTGTCATGTAATGTTT
The DNA here is from genome assembly GCA_003012365.1 of Medauroidea extradentata. Classification (NCBI taxonomy): domain Eukaryota; kingdom Metazoa; phylum Arthropoda; class Insecta; order Phasmatodea; family Phasmatidae; genus Medauroidea; species Medauroidea extradentata. The sequence goes on along the minus strand of PNEQ01060503.1, from coordinate 32,588 downwards.
CTTCCAAACTAAATTCGAGCTTTTCCCGGCTAGTTCAGTATAATGCTGAGAGTATTAAAACGGTAGGGAGACTGTTTCATGGTACACGATAGGTATTGTCTACAGGTCTCCTGGTTACACTCGTAAGCTGCCAAACTTTGTAGGTCCATATAAGCGTTAATATTTGTATAATTCACATACCGCACATCTTCAAATGTTTTCACCAGCCTTCTCATATTGTCCACGGCTATATCCACAACTCCCTTCCTCGTGCACAACAACACTCACTTGACTACATTACCAATCTCTTAAAAAAACTGCATATAAGAAATATTATGATAAAATACCTCAGAACAAACATACAAATAGTAGGGCTTGCGGTGCTTAGAGAATAACTAAATAAATAAAAAAAATACGTCACACAATCTGACACATGGAGCAATTAATAAAGTAATTACATTAACTTAAAAAAAACTGCACAGTAAAAAAAATGTGTACATTTACAATAAGTTTTTTTGGAAACCAGATTCCCAAAAAGTTTTTCGTAACACTACAAAACCTTTTAGTAAAAATTACAAAAAACTTGTATTTTTACAAACTTCTTTGTATTTACAAACTTTCCTGTAAATATACAAACAAATTTAGTATATTTGCAGCTAATATCTGGTTATGTTTACAACACTTTTTTGTATTCTGTACAGTTGCAAATTAAGACAACGGTTGGACATAGCATGTTATATTTACATTTACAACAGTAAAACGTGTCACGATGTTTAAAACTGCTACAGAATGAAATTCAACGAGTCACGTCTTTAAATTCACGTAATTTTCTGTATAAATTACAGGCCACTTAGTCTATGTGTACAAAAGGTCTGGTATATATAATAATTTATTGAGACCTATACAAAGTCATTCAGTTTAAAACTGTTCTTTGTATGGTTAATTTTATCTGCAATAGTTTTATACTGCAAATACTATTTTTTCATTTAATTCAGAAAAGCGCATCTAAATGAATAGGGCCTACCAGAATAACAAAGCTGCTACTAATATGCATGTGGGAAATGTAGTAACTTTTAAAAATTTTAACGTAAGCAATGTTTCCCCAAAACTTTTTATACATAATATGCAGAGCTAGATAAACGATTAACTTTTTTTTTATTTTTGAATGCATTTTTGTGTTTTATCACACTAATTTCTTAGTTCATAGGCGATGATTCACGAGATACAACATATTGAGAACTAGTGACACAATTTACACTTATTCTTAGTCATATCTATTTACATATTAAAACTCGAACTAGTTAAACAATTGAATCGTTACCTTATCCAAAATATAATGTTTCAAAATACTGTAAATTAAAAAAACCCAAGCGTATAGAAATTGTTCTTCTAAATCTGTGTTTTTGATTTATTTTATAGATTTTTCCCAATAATAATTGTACATATCTACTGACAATACATTTAATTGAAAAGTAAGCGAAATTATTAAGTTAATGTGTCATTTGGTTTTACTTCTTTTCTGCATTGGTCGATTCAAATGTATTTATGTGTTTTCTTGTTACCGTCAAGGTTTTAACAGGAATGTTGTACGGTTTGAAAACAGACAAAATATTTACATCTTTCATCATTTTGCAGATGAAGTGCCATATAACGTGCATATTTTCTTTGCAATTCTTTATAATTCTGCTACGGCGTATGACCTGAGAGTAAAAAAAAAGTGTTTAACAATGCTTTATTTTAAGTTACAGCAATTTGGAAGATACTTTCACTTAATCCCCAATTTTCTGTTTTATACAAAATTTGCACCATTATGCAGTAAGAATTTTCTGTACTTTCTGTACAATAGGCTTTTTCAAGCAACATTCTCAACTGTATGTTAGTATTTAAAATAAAACTTAAACTATCATTTCAAAACAGGGGCGCAACAACGGGAAGAGGGAGGAAGATACATTGCTCTTCCCACCTTTTGAATCCTTGAAACAGGGGCAAACGTTAAACAATCGGTTACCATACAATAATTTTACGTGTTGTTTGTATTTTTTTTTTTAAGAAATTTGGGTTTATTTCCCCCTGTTTCATCACTTTGTATATAGACCATACACTATTTGTTTCGAAATACTCACTTTCTGTAACACGTCTGCAATTTTACAACCAAATAGTTTTTCGTGTACTATCAGGTGATATTCAATCAACGAAAATTTGCAGCAGTGCTATTTATGCTATTTGGTGCCGGACATCACACCGTCGTATAAGGAACATAGGCAAGCAAGACAAGGCCAGTAAACCACTCATAATACTAGTCAATAATCCGTTGAATACAGGAAAATATGTAACTTGATCGAATTTCCGAGAAGAGTGCTTACCGCTTCGGCACTGGCAACAATAAGCCGCGGGTGACGAGATTGAGCCAGAAGAATCTGGAATCTGATCAGCAGTGCATGCTGATTACAAAGAGCGCGCCGCGGCGGCGAAAATGTTCTGTGTCCTACCTGCCGCAAAAATAACTGCGTGTCACGAAACACTACGAGTGGGGCATACATATAAATTTAGTGTTTTCTCTTTATTTCATCCGCTGGTATCCAGTAACAAAAAAGTTTGTAACTTACTGCATTTTGCCCTGCACTTTTCTATGATCAGTACACAGGACACTGTTTAAATATTTTTTAAACAATTAAATTACTTATGTAAGTAAAATTAACCGTTACCATCATTGGCAGGATAGTCTATATTTATAATGTTAAAATATGTTGAAGTCGTTTGAATGAAAGGGTTTCGACTTTCGAGTGATGACGAGTTTAGTTTGAACGTCTCTTGAGCGCTCGAAGAGTGTATAGGCCTATGTCTGGGCTAGCTGCGGACCAACAAAATGGCGGACGAGTATACCTAGTCCACAGCCGTAGAAGAACGGGTCTGGACACTCGCCTGGAAACTTGACCCCCTTGTTGTTTAGCTGCAGTTCTCCAAGTTACCGATAATGCTATATATACATTCTTGGCGCTGTAATCCGGGCGGTCAAGCTCAAACTCCGCCCACTTCCCTCCCCATAAGATAAACAATATATCAAAACGTATTTTCCGCCAATTAATGAAATGCTTCCTTCGTTCGCAATTTTAAATCATGGCTCCTGAAATCTTTATTTGCTTTATAATGTTAACAATGGAAAAAAGTGGGCGGAGTTTGATTCCGACGGCCCGGATTACAGCGCCAAAAAGTACAACATTCTCGGTAACTTGACGAACTACAGCCAAACAACAAGGGGGTCAGGTAAAATACATTGGTAGATAGGCGAGTGTCCAGACCTGTTATTCTATTACTGTTGCCTAGTCTTTAGATCGGGATTACGATGACTTCACCTTCACCTACCACTTATTCAAGTTCACGTGTACGTAATGCGTGATCAATTGAGGGGCCATATTACAATCCTTTACGTCAACCGTAAGCAGACACTGAAAAATGTCGGAAAATCAGTCGTCGAGTATGGTATTAGAGAGCTTTGAATTTTATAGTTTCCCTAACAACTTACAATATGTATAATGATATTTGTAAACTTTGATAAATTAATTGTATATCATAAAATAATTTATTCCAATGAAACTGTTGAACCGAGACATGTTTATGGCATGTGTAGGTTATATTGCATTTTAAATGCCAAATGATAGTCTGATATTTTTTGATAATACGTACCTATAAATTTTTTTAGTTGTATGTTTTACGTAGTAGAGAAACTGTAAATGATGTAAAATAGAACAGAGAGGTTTACAGAAAAACACAACAATTTAATTCTGTAAAATCAGACTTAAAATACGACTGCTAAATAGGCCTAGCAGAAGTCGTATTTCGAAATTTTTAAAGCAGCTTTAGTACAGCCGCTAGTGTTATTATTCCTGCATTATTTTCCACGTTAGCACAGATACAGGTCACTTGAAACTTATTTTAGGATAATATGTTGGGATAGGGTCATACAAATGATCGAGGTACATAACCCCCAATTGTTTCCTTATTTCTATATTTTATTTCAACCTTTACACCCTAATAAATAAGTAGCTTGGAAGCTGAAGGTAGGGCCTACATGTACGCTGCAAACTGAATAAACTTCGTAGTTTTACCAAGTTAACGAGGCAGGCCTAAACAATTCTTGATGTTTATGTCGCCTAGATATAAATACAGTAACTTATCATAAAACCAGTTAATTTTTGTCAGGTCGTTACGATAGTGCCTTAAGAGTGTGCGGTAGATAAATAAAAGCTGAAAACCTTAATTGGTTTCTTCGCTTTTTTTCGAAGCCAATATGGATTAAATGCTCAATGACAATCCTAGATAATGGTATCTGCCAACATTATGAGTAAATATTTATCCAATATTACTAATTCGTTACGCGTGATCTCTTGCGCCGCAGTTAAAAGTACGAGGTACAGGCGTCAGAGATTGTGCTTCAGAAGTTCGTAACACTAGAAACAATTTTGTTTCAAACGTTGGCTAAAACTATTGTCTAGGATTGCTATTGACTTATTTTTGCAAATTGGCTTCAAGAAACCTACAGTTATATATTAACGCTTTTAGCGTTGAATTATGTACCACGCCCTCTAAATAGTGTGTGAAATTCTTCGCAAAATAATATATGCTGTTTAAACTATTTAGCTTAACCTTATTACATACCAAGAAAATAACATTAAAAAAATAAAAATATGGTCAAATATAACATTACACAGCAATAGATATTAATTCCTCCGAGATGTGATTGGTTCAGACGATCACGTGGTATAAGTTCACGTATCACTTTAACGTAAAAACTTGACATCGACAAGCTTTTCGTTATGTGAAAGTGAACGTAAGAAGTATAAAGTGAAGGGATCTTAATAGGTCCCGTTCAAGTGTGCATACGTGAACGTTAAACTAAAGTGAACGTGAAGTCATCGTAATCGGGGCCTACAGCGCTATACTAGCAAACCCGCGCAAGAATTTGAAGTACTGTATTTTAAACGAAATAGTCAAGTTGACTATCCCTCTATAGGCTAAGTGTGTTATTGAGTTCTTGCTACGAAAATATCATAAACTATAAAAAAAATTCACATTTTAAGAGTGCGTTGTAGATAAATAAACGCTGAAAACATCTATTGATTTTTACGCTTTCTTCGAAGCCAATATGGATAAAATACTCAATGACAATCCAAGATAATGGTATTTGTCAACTTAATGAGTAAATATTTATCCAGAATTACTAATTCGTTACGCGTGATCTCTTGCGCCGCAGTTAAATGCACGAGGTTCCGGCGTCAGAGATTGTGCCTCAGAAGTTCGTAACTCTGAAAACAATTTTGTTTAAAACGGTGACTAAAACTATTGTCTAAGATTGCCATTGTTTAATTTTCGCAAATTGGCTTCAAGAAACCTACAGTTACAGATTAATGCTTTTAGCGTTGAATTAATTACCACGCACTTTTAAGTACCCAGACATTAAAAAGTTCTTGAAAAACGAATCTTTTTTAAGAAAAAACAAAATTTTCTGGGTTAACTGTAGACTATATAAAGAACACTAAACTTTTTATGAAAAAAAAATCAACTTTGCCGTAATTTTATTTTACTGTGGATTCTTAAAACACCACGAGTCATATAGCCTATTTCACTAAGTGTTTATGTTTATAATTACTTTATTTTTTGGGAACTTTTTAAACTTATATTAAAGCTGCAGATAACATTAAAGGACTGAATTTCCTCTTAAGGAAACGTTAGTTATTATTGCAATATATTAAAATACTTCCGCATCGAGCTTAAAACGGTAACCTGCTGATTCACGCGTTTAGCTTGAACCTAGCTCTTAACCACATGTACGATTGTAAAGAAATTTTTTATTTTAGTAGTTTGGCTTACTAGCTAAGATTCTAGTAATTTTGATTGTTTTATATCCCCCATTATGTAGTACAGTAGGACGTACGACATTAGTAAATAAAAATAGTTGTACGTCACATTCCGGGGAACTTAGGCCGAGTGTAACCAAATTTTGTTCTGCAGTCCTGTACCCTTTATTTTATCTCAATAGCAAAATTGTACGATCACAATTTCTTAACTTATCAAGTCATAAGTAGATAAACATTTATTGTAATATTTTGGAAAGTACTAAACTGACTGCAATGATTGCTAATGTTAACAGACTGTCAACCATGCTTCTATTTAATAGTAGGTATTCATATCATGTAATTCAGAATTATATACTGCTGATAAAGGACGACTACGTATAGAACAATTTGTCACTTTTCTGAGCTGATATGTAGCGTCGTTGAATTGAGGTTTCTAATTCCTTGGTGAAAACAACAATGTTTGAACGCTCCCACGATGTTTCAGAAAACAGTAACAGCTTTACGTTTATGTAGACTGTACGTGAAGTTGTAGCACCAACAAGTTATTCGTTCAATGTGCAATATCGCACCTCCAGATCAGCAGGTACACGACTCAGAATTCACGCATTTTGAGTTAGGCCTCTATTGTTACGCATCTTTCAATGGTCTTTCGAATGGAAACACGAATACTTCTTTAGTGATACATGGGAGCGATACTTTGATTAGATATTGATTGTTTATCGATGAATTGGATTTTTATATATTAGTAAGAAATCTGTATAACTGTCATAACATATATTGACGGTAATATATATACATACATATATATATATATATATATATATTTATATATATATATATATGTGTGTGTGTGTGTGTGTGTGTATAATATGATGGTATGTTTACGCTAAAGGTTTTTAACACCCAACTTTTTCTTACTAAAACTTCAAATGCTAATATCTCATATTTCTTACCGACGTTTCGGAAGACATCCCAGTCTCCATCTCCAGGGATGTTATGACAACAGCCGCAACTGTCACTGCTACAACGACCTTCACCATGAGAATGAATGCTGCAATGTCTTCCGAACACTCTAAACTTGAATCAGTGAGAAATGAACCACTTATGTGAAATTCCAGACGTTTCGGTCAAGAATTAGCAATTAAAGTTAGTAAAACTGTGGTGATTGTTTCACAGTGATTTTCCACTTATTCTCAGTGAGTTTACACCTGTTTTTTTACCTGTTTTACAATCAATTAGCCAATACAGGTTTTTCAGTAAGAAACAGTTTATTAACTAACATTTCAGAGATTAACATTTCACTGATTATAACCACTAATTCGGATTTAGAGTGAATCGTCGAGAAGAAATATGACAATGACGCCACTACAACCCAGAAGCCTGGAACCTTGAATTGTGTAATATACTTTTATTGGATTTAATAAATTTTGTGTTTAAATTATAAAATAATTTCAAACATAGTCTACTTATGTTAAAAACTACGAATATATTCAGCGGTGCTCTGTTATTTTTAATAATATCGTTTTCGGACTAAATAACTTCTGCATTGCGAAAAGGAAGATATTGCTACGGGAATAAAATTGCAAGGAAACATTTATAACAAGAGGTTTTCAAGTATTTTCTTGACAGAGAGAATGCTTATTAATTCATAGTTTTCACAGTATTTAACAGACGCCTTAAAAGAGTTTGCAGCAATGTGTGTCTCACAGAGAGGAACAAAAGGGTCAGTGAGGGCATATATGTAGCTATGAGAGGCACCGAGCAAAACCGAATATAATTTGACATGTTTATCCCTATCCTAGAATGCGCAATGTCTTCAAAGATTTTAAGGGCTTGTGTTCGAGTTTATACATTTTTGACGATGATAATGGGAGTCGATATCATACATTGGATTCATTTCTATAACTAGATAACTATAGGTAGCTGGAGATATCTGACTCTAATATAGAAAATTGTTTTGGTCATACACACAGTTCTTTGTAGAAATGCAAATATGTGTTTCAACAATACTCCTAACCAACACATTTATAAATATATACAAATAAATAGGTACAATCATTAGTGTAGTTTAGACATCTGCAGGTAACTTAAACTTGAAAATAATAAGTTACCTTCTTCTTGTGTTGACGATATATAAGCTATGTAAATCTGTTATCACTCGTTTAAACTATGTACTCTGATTTTGTCGAGACAACATAACAACATGGTGATAGTAGGTAATTAGTTAGCCTATTCAAAGAAATTTCCTTTTAATTATTAAATTATCTAAAATCTTTGTACTGTTTGTCTAGAAAAATTACATAACATAGCAAAGCGAATACGAAACAAAGTATCAGAGAAATTGTAAATTTATTTGTTAGTGTAGGTGTATGTATATATCTGATAATATAAAAGGCACAGCCAACATAGCATAGCGAATATGCCATGCGACCTTCAACACAGGGCATGTGTGCTGAGTCTCTGTCGGTCCTGATTTGTGCTTTGCTAAATTATGCAATTTTTCCTTACTATCATGTAAGGTATTGCTACGCCTAGGCCAACATAAAATACGATAGGTTTCATATTTACATGTGCAAAGTAGTTTTTTCTTACGCGTTTCAGTATTATTTGCCTCCCTGACATGTTAGAAAATTTCATCTCAAACTGTACTAAGCAAGAACAGCAATTTTTTAAATTCCAAATTTTGCGGTACGTAACATAACACGAAAGTCTTGAAACAGATCCCAAACAATATACACAGTAAATGAATTACTGAATAGCTGTAAACATTGACGATATTGCTTTTAAATCGTACAGACTGAACATTAAAATTAGTTTAATTTTCCAATTGGCTTTCAAAATTCAAGATGATATTAAACATTGCATACTATGAGTATATATTATATCTCTTTCTCTCTCTCTCTCTCTCTCTCACTTAGGCCTATATATGCGTGTGATAATATTCGTTACATTATAGTTAATTTTGCGCTTTTATACATTTATTTTTCAACAATTTCGCAATGGAAATGAGAGGAAGGTTTGAAAGAAGTCAGAGAGGATGCAAAATCAAATTTCATTGTTCCAAAATTAGTTTTAATAAGTTTGTATTTGCTAAAAATAAAATGTTGAAGTTATATTGTCGTTAAATTAATATAATCCAAGATCCCGTAAATCGCAAATGTTTATTTTCTGCGAATACTATTAAATCGTTGCGTAGCCTTTATTGGGACAAGTTCAAAACTGAATCTGCATACACAGAAATGATGTATTATGAGGGCCTACTTAATAAGGCACGTGTTTTGTTATTTGACGGTTAATCTAGCGTTTTTGGTTTAATCATCCAGGACATAAGTAGACCTACGATATTCATGTATGTTTGATTATTGCCATTTAAAGTGTAATTTTTTTTCTTGTGCTTACTTTTTTGTTTATTTGAAGGTGTTCAATGACATAACAATGCCACATGTTTAAATTAGTGGTTCAATTTATCCCACATCCTTATTGCAACAGTTATTCAAATATCAGCTAAAAAGGATCAAATACTCACGCACGATCACTGCGTCCAATGTTTAGAAACCAACAAAATTAATTGTTTACAATTTTCTAAGCTTTTTCTGAAATGTAGGAAGGAGTGAATGCAGAATCGGACATTTATGTAACCTATGTTTTCCTTCAACATGTAGGATAAATCTACCCTATATTGCTTGATACTAAAGCTTCGAACTTCAGTATATACCAGATATACGGGAAAGATTTTAATTGTTATCTTATAATATTTCATAAATTAGTCACTTATTGCTAGAACTACACATGCCTGCCTCTGCTGGTAACCTAGTTAACTCGGTGTGATCCTTCAAAATGTTGTGAAGTTGCAAAGTGCAGGTTTATCTCGATGTTGAGGTATATCACGTAACACGGTTGGTCAACCCTATAATAGGTAGCAGTACGCTGTTTTGTTATAATGCTCCACAATACTACTAAAGAACTAGAGACATGCAAATTTCACATTTTTATTTGGCGACAGTCACTCTATATTCACCAATACATATACTCCATGTTATTGACTCCGGGCTTTCGTACTTTCGTGTGCTTGCACTATATGTTAGTGGTGTTTCGCCCTTTTGCATCACCTACTAAGCGCTCTATATACAGCAGGCGCTCCATACCATGTTTGAGGTAAGGAAGCAGGCAGGTGATAAGAGCTAGACCAGCTCGTGTTACAACAACCGTATCGCCTTTACGCGCGTCGCGCGATAACGCCTCAAAGTGTTTTGGTCGTCGGCATTTTCCTAAAGAACTTTAAAAAGTGACCCTACTATTTCATTTACGGAAAGTGTGCAGTAAATCTCACCACGTGCTTCTCTATTATTGTTGTACGATTACGGTTGGTAATTTTTTACGTGACAGCAGCCTCAATAAGACGTTTTTTTAATATTTTGAGGTGCCCCGAAAATATGTTTCTTTGCATGATATCTAAAATACAAAAATAAGAGAAGCACAGTACTAAATGAGTTTTCTTTTCGTAAACAAAGTTATTGAAAACACCTTTAGTAGTATTTCTTTTAAAAAAATACTCCCAACACAGTGCAACAATGCTAATGCGCCTGCTGTATAGGGCTCGTAATGAAAGGGGCTCTCGGGATGAACATAAGAGGGCTATCTCAGACCGCAGGCTACTTACTGTCTCCATCACTCAACAATGTCACCGTGGGATACTAGTACCGTGGATAAAAACAAATAATCATGCTCCACAATACAGACTTGAAGGGCCATGGCATGAATGCAGGGGAGCTACGGGAGATGTAAGCGGAACACAGTTCTAAGTGGCTTACCGCTGTGTATCGGCGTTGTCGACACTCAGACCGATGGCTTGGGTTCATTGCCGTGACCTCACCTGGTCACGAGTGGAGTCTATAGGTAGGACGACCCATGAACGACGGGTGGACAGCAGGGAGAGGCTTCATAACTGACCCGGAGCTGTCCTAGCTGACGGTGCGGTGAACGATGACCTTGGTTTATTATTACTTAACTGCCTTAATCTTCTGTAAGAAGAGAGAGGGAAAAATCGTCACAGGCACCGTAAAAACCCTCTCGACAGAATAAAGGAGCGTAATCACTCAGCAGTTACATGCATTAATAATAAAATAGCACTGAAAATAGTGGTAAGGTCCAGGTTTCTTTATTAGTGTAGTTGCAATAATTCTAGAAGAGAAGGGGGCAGTGAACTGATTTTTATTTTGCTTTATTTTGTTTGGATGGGCGCTGGCTTTAACCAGTGTACTGTATTGTGGGTGAGCACAATGTCCTGGCGGAGGGCGAGGTCATAGATGCGCCTCGGCCTCCCGTATCTCCAATAAATACCTTAAACATACATAAAAACACAGCATTGGCCGCTCGGCAGGCTAGGAGCCAAGTCGGGCCAGCACTTGTACTACAGTTAAACTTAAAATAACCGCATGAGCGAGAGGGACGTCCGTGATGTGTAGCAAAGTGCAGTGTGCATTCAGTGTTCCTGTCCAGCAGCGGCCACCGAGTCTGTTACAACAATGTCACTGTGTGATGCTAGTACCACGGATAAACATTAGTCATCACGCTCCACAATATAGACTAGAGCGGACATTTAATTTATATGTTCACTTTTTCCCTGAGAGTTCATAATAATGTCGTATTAGCAATGCAACATGTAGGCATAACCAGAGGCTGTCCGCTGTAGATGTGTTTATTGACACGTCTACATTAGCATCGTGCTTCGCATGTGTAGAATGTAGTTTACTATTGCAAGTATCCCGGGGAGAAGGCCATTGGGGGACAGTTCACCATGTTCCACCATGACTCTGTGTATAAGAGGTTGTATGATGGCATTTCGGAGGCGCAGTTATTAACTAAAATATTAAAAAGTAAAATGTACCAATTTAGCTAGAAATTATTTCTTGTAAGGACTGGCCAAACTCGGGTCACTGGTGACTAGATAGTCGCCCTTGCTCGGCCAGGTCTTGAGCCGCGTTTAAGCCCTATACACAATTAAAAACTTTAGCATTTGACTTAACGATAGCTTTCAATACATGGATTCTTATGGAGTCGCACATAATCGCGTCGGCAAGGCTTAAGTCAAGCAGCCATGACTTTACGTTTCCGATAAACTGAAAACCTAAAGACAACGTCGAGATGGCCGTTCGCAAAGAACCAGTTGATTATATATGCTAGAACGAAAAATTTATATTTCTGAATATAGTTTTGTTCTCCAGTATTGAGATTTCATGAAAAAGAAAAAGGTTTTTCTTAAATGTAGTCGGAAAACCTGGTAAACAGCGTTGGAGAAATATTCGTAAATGCACTTAACTAATGTCAATAGATGGCGTTGCTTTTGTTCTGAAATATATTATAATAAATAAAAAATAATAATTGGGTTTACTTTTTTGAATATCTACGTTATATGCCTGTACGGTAAATATATAATGATTTATATCACAATATTTCCTCATCAAAAACAGATTTTCAATCGCTTTCCAACTGTCGTTACTGGAACTTTACAATTGTATTGTGTACTGACGAAATACTTAAAATAACGGAAACGTTAAGTCAAATGTTAACGTATTCAATTGTATATAGGCCCGTACACGGGACGTGAGTTACGCGCGTGTCTGTGGAAATCGTGTAATACGCTCCGTGTAAACAGCAGAGACGTGAGGTATACGCCAATACGAGACGTTTAAGCTTCGAGCGTGAAGGAATCAAACACGTTTTATTTTCAGTCGTGAACTGGCAAGCATGCTAGTGCTTTCTGGCAATTATATAGCGTCCCTACTCAGAGATATGGACCCCGCAGACGCAACAATAGAATTTCAACATGACATTACTGGCTTGGTGTTGAAGAAAATTAAATAACCACCAACAATGGCAAGGAACCCCGCACCAGTGCAGTGTTCTAGTGAAGAAGGCTATTTTCAGTAGACACTAGTATACCATTGTTGACGAATATAAATCTTCGTGGGTAGCTGCTCCATCTCATAACCATGTTCATTAATATAGGCCCTATCTGTTATTGTTGAATTATGTTTATATTTACGTTGTTCCCTTCTATGAAGCTTATCAGTATTTAGTGCCCACGAATATGTTTTACTTGACTGTTGTCAATATCCTCCAACTGTTTACGTAAATGACTATTTACTTTTTCATTTAACAAAGTTAAATTTAAATATTCGTGTAAATGTTGAAATGTTAACATTTGCAATAGCTGTATAAGTTTAATGATTTTAAATAGAATGTGAAGAAAGTAATTTCTAAACTCTAAAAAATTTATAAAATTTACAAAGAGTTTCTTTCTGAAATCATTATTTTATAAAGTTACAAAGGTTAACTTTGTAATACTACAAAGGAATTCTTTGTACCTATATACCGACAGTTCCTGCACTGTATTTTTTTTTTTTTTGTAAAATATGACAAAGCACTTCTTTGTAGTTGGACAAACTTTTGTAAATGTTGAAAAAAAAGTATTTGTATAATTATTAGTTTATACTGTTGAAAGGATTTTGTCTGCAAAAAAAAATTAGAAAAAAAATTGTTGTCTCACCTAAATCATAGGTTTGACGGAAATTACTTACGCAAACCTCTGGAAAGCATTTTTATGGACTAAACTGAATGTTTATATTAATTGCGTGCTTTAAAAGAAAGAATTATTACTAAACTGTACATTTAATGTATACAAATAAATAAACGCTAACTGGCTGATGAGTCACGGTGGTCTAGGGGTAAGGTACGTAGACTTCAAGCGCGAGGAGAATATTTCGCGACTCAGCACCTTCAAATGTTTTTTTAAAAATAATTTCATAAACGACCTTTATTCAGAAGTTAATTGATAAATTAAGTTCAGTGTTACTTATGTAGTACAATGAGGATTTAAATTTATTAGTTTCCTTATTGGAAGTACAACTGCAATTTTACAAACATATACTTTGTATTTTATTACAAGGATAACCATTGTAGTTTTTCAAAGAATACCTTTCGCAACTGGGTTTCCAAAGATTTTCTTTGTAAAAATACAAAAATTATTTTACAGTGTACTAACATATAATGTGAATGCAGTATGTCCTTCCATTGATGTATTCTTCCATCACCTTATATTTTAGCGTACATGTATCAGTAATGCATTGACTAAGTGTGCTTTTTGGTACTCGAAGAAACTTTTACTCCGCAAACTCTTGTAACTAAAGCTAAATAGCGCATTATTACTTCTAGCTTCAGTTTTCTTCTCAGCTTGTCTCACATTAGTGTCAGTTTTAGTCATCTGTGGACGGGCACGTTCGAGTAACTCTTCTCATCAAAATGCACTTCAGACATACGCAGCATCCAACATCTTCAGGATATTTGTTTCTCAGCTCTCGCTCAGTAAATGTTGATGCACCCTGCTGCAATCCAGCCCCTCGTCCACCAATCACCATATCCTTTTTCTACGATGTTTTATTTTCAATGTAGGCTTATGCATATTAGTTAACTCACCTGCTAAGATTTCACACGTAGCCATGCATCCGTCCGCCACTAATTGCTCTGTTTTCACGACTGACATACACCGTGTAAGCACTAGCCAGCTTTCACGGCCGTGGAAGCATTTTGGCGAATATTGCGATCATGGGGGACGTGAATCGACGCGCGTGGCTCACGTGCCGTGTAAACGCGGCTTTAATGTGGTCGTCTGTGTACGTATTTTCTGCGTTTGAGGCCGAGAAGTGTGGATGCGGTAAGGCATGGCCGTCTTTAGTAGAAGGCCGGAGTCTTGAATGTGACAACACTGCAAGGGGAGGGGGGCTGCTGCCTGTCACTTCTTGACTGCCCTAGTCTCTGTAACGTGTCTAGATGGAGCTTTAGTGGCGTGTACACGTCTATACAGACTATGGCTACCAATGAGCGATCGGCAGCAGGCCCCCCCGATACAGTGTTGCCATATTCAAGACTCCGGCCTTCTACTAAAGACGGGCATGGGTAAGGACGAGAGAGCATGGACAATCACTTCTCTCCCCAGCCCTTAGGAGCAGTTCAGTAAACTTCTCGCCAACAACACTCCTGTATGAAACTTTCAGGAGGGACCCTATCATTTTATGACGTATAGTATATTTAAAGACAAAGGTAAATTGCAAACGCCTATATCTTTAAACGATTCTGCGTCAATAGTTACATATAAAAAATATCTGAAAAAACTCCCAGTCTCACCATTTTCAAAAACTAGAAAACATGTTTCAACGAGTAATTGTGAACTTGAAATGGGTATACACACGTGCAACGTTCTTGAAATGCTATAACTACGCAGACATCACAAACGAACGATGAGCAGTTTTCGAGTAATCTGGTAACTGCCGAAGCTTTGCACATCCCTCAGCGACATGGGAAGACGGCCACATTACGTCACCCTGTAATTGTATAACATGGTAACTACATTTGTTTGAATGCAGAATGAAAGAAAGAAAAATCAGGTAAATTTTTATGTGGTGAAATTTAAGATAATTTTTATAACATAATAAAACAGCTCTTTATAATTACTGATTTTTTTTACCAAATTTTGGAAATATACTGTACAGTTAACATGATTTCAAACGACAGTAAGGAAAATCACAAAAAAAAATGGAGTTTCCAGATTTTACGATTACGATGACGAATTGAGTTGTCAGGGCGCAACTTATTGTGGTCTGCCACCACAAGACTTATAATTAACTTACTTACAGTTAACTAACAACTATTAGTTGTTCAGGCGCTAGGGCAAGTCGCGGGACAGTGTATTTCATATTCCGGACCAAGAACTACATTTAGGAAACTCACGGAGCAGCGGCCAATCACAAACCTCGCTGGTTACGAACTGAGAAAACTAATGAGGCCTGTGCACTAGACCAACTTGGGTCACTCTAGCGCTGATAATCCTCAGGATCGCAGTCCACATGGCTAACAAAAGTCGATTTGATTTTCATGGCTAGAGACATAAAACTGCTTGGCCATTTTGCGGAATAGGCTGCATCATACATAATTTCTTTCTTTAATTGTGCGTGCAAGTATCTTACAGTATAGGGGTGTACCCAGGTGCATCTGCAGCCATCCTAAGGTAATTATTTTGCAATACTTGCAATGTAAGAGTATGCTTCTTTGCGCAGTACATCCACACTGGGGCTCCATAGTTAATAATAGGGCAGATCTTGTAATTTAAAATTCCGCTTTTCGGTTTAAGAGTATCGTCGCCATCTTGATTTTTTGTATTTTGTGACGTAAGTTTTCTTTTGGGTAAATTTAAGGAGCTTTAATCAAATTACATAATATAAGACATATTGAAATAATTTTAGGCATCATAAGTTTTTTATGCCGTTAATACTGTTAGAAAACTCTTATTGCTTTCTTAACTGCAATTATATTTATAACAACGGAAAATACAAGCAAAAATTTATGTCTATAATTCGATCACTGTGGATTCTATTATGCAGTTAGATTAATGTCCTCTATATTTACTCAAAAGGAAAGCTATGACTAGGGACATGAACTTTACGCGAAAATTGTTTTGCCCCAGTTTCTTTCAGTGCCTTACCTGCACATCTGCAGCTCTGGCAGTGTGTATCTCTGAAGTGACGTCTCTGATTTGACTGTACCAATCACAATAATATTACTGCAACCATACGCTTCTGTGATTTGTGAGTAGGACACCAAGACACAGTTAAACGCCCAATCACTGGCCTTAAAGTAGAACTGCCTATGTGCACGTAAGGCATCACCGCATCACTGAAACAAACTGGGCCGAAATTCATTTCGTAAAAAGTTCACGACCCTAGCTATGACACAAAATACAAGAGTTAAAGATGGCGACCATCTCCCCAGCTTAAGACTGGAGTTACGATTTATCATCGGTAGAGCCAGCACGATTTTATGGCGAAAAGATTTTTGCAACATTTGGTTTCGATGCGTCATGTGCACACCTGCAGCTCTGCTACATCGTCTGTGGTTGGATGATTTTACTCTCACTTGCTTTGGCAAATTACATACGTGCAGAGTTACAACAATCTTATTCTGATTGGTGCAGTCAAATGAGAAACGTGTGTGAACAAAGACACGCTGCCAATAACCTTGAAACAGAACTGCCGATGCGCACGTGAGTCACTGAAATAAAATGGGGCAAAAATCTTTTCGCGACAAAATCGTGGCCCTAATCATCGGTATAGAGAAGGTGATTTATCGCGAGAATGTTTTCTGCCAGCGTATTCTGCAGATCAGTGTAGCGTCCTGTGTCATGTATTGTTGGCCGACGGTTATGTGTAGAGCCAGTGATGTTTAGTGAAAAGAATTCTGCAACAATTTGTTTCAATTCCTAATGTGAACACCTGTTTATCCACTTCATGGTCAGTGATTGGAAGTTTTTAACTCTCGACGTCTCGGAGTTCTACCCGTAAATCACGGACTTGTGGTGTCGCGGTAACATTTTTCTGGTTGGTGCAGTCAAATGAGCCACGCCTCTGTCCTATTATATTCTGCCAATAACCACAGACCATGTTGCAGGTGTGCACGTAAGGTATTGAAACAAGTTGTTGCAGAATTCTTTTCACCAAAAATCACTGGCTCTAGTTATGTGCCACGGTGTAGGTGTATACAGACGAATCACAGACGTTCAGTAGCAGTGCACCGGAGTTATCATTGGCCCAGTCAAATAGCGACTCGCCAGTAACGAAATAAAAGCGTCAGACTGAATACGTTACATTGAAGCCTAGCAAACAGTCAACTTTTCCCGCGATAAATCACCTTCTCTAATCATCGGGCAAAGTGCCGACACGTGACCATAAGCGTGATTACTACGACGTAATTGGCCCTGCCCTCTCGTTATATACGTCGGCTCGGTCGCAATAGCGGTGAAGAGTTCCGTTTGTTTCATTACACCGCTCCATGCCTGCAGTTTCTCCTGCACCTGAACACTGCGGTGGTATCCACAACTATGGTTATTTACAATTGACCTAATATGATTGGTTGTAGAAGTCCTTCGAGGCGTGCCTACAAATCTCAGACCAACAGCAGCAGTCAAACACATTTTGCGGCTTTTCATCCCTTAATTTTCGAATTTCGAAAAATCCAAAAATTACGTGACATTAATTTGTTTACGCAATATTTCGAAGCAAAAATAATAATGACAGCTCACCAGATTGAAGAGCTATAGAGCATTCGTAGATATGTTTCCCTTTTCTCTCCCTTAATTTTCCAATATCAAAAAATCCCTACATGTTGGGTGCCTATAGTGTATGGGAAGCCACATTAAAATATTATGTCTCTAGATCCAGCAATTTGGGCTGTGCGTTGATGAGAGTGTGTATTGGTGAGAGGGAAATTTCGTTTTATGTACATAGATAGTAATTGAAAATGTTATGCAAATACAATAGCATCAAGTAAATATTCTATTAGTTATAACTTACTTTCCTCTCGAAAAAAAAACTTCCGAAAAAAACCACCGTTTTCTCTAAATGTATTGAACCAATGAAGAGTGGTCACTATCATGGGTGTAACAATTGAAATGGTACCAATAACACAAAATCGTTCTAGTCACAGTGCAACCTGTCCAATTTACGTTTGCATGATGTTGACATTGCAGAACCCGTATTTGTCCAGGAAGCTATGATGGTTTACAGGTAGGGACCCCCGACTTTCGCTAAAAGATTTCTGCACCAACGTTATTTACTGCCTTACGTGTACCTGTGTAATTCTGCCTCATTGTTACTGGCAGCGAGTCTTTGTGGAATGAAGTTTCTAATTCGACTGTACCAATCAGATTAACGTTACTGTGATACCACGTGTCTGTGAATTGCAGTTAAACGTCAGGACACGTAACAGTTAAAAACAGCCAATCACAGACTACGAAGTAGAGTTGCAGATGTGCACATGAGGAAGTGAAACGAACAGGCTCAGAAACCTTTTCACCAAAAATTGTGGTCCCTAAATGAAGATCTATGCAGTGGAGCTGCCTAGGCATATTTTTCAGAAGATAAATATCAAGCAGGCAAACTTATATTGTATAGATATGGACCCTCTTCAGCAGTAAAATTATGTGTTCACCGTTTAAAGTGCCATAGAATAAATATTGAATTACCAAAATATCACATTCTAATCGAGGTCTCCGCGTATAGTGGCGATACTGTTATTAACTTGCAAACCAGTGCCGTCCTTATCGCTTTCCTACTCCCATGCTTCGACGAGAACAAAAAACTTGAAGTAAGAGGATTCATTAAGGTGTATAATTGTAGTAGTGGAGTTTGGGTGCTTGTTTACAGCTGATGTCTTAAGTGCTGATGCGATGAGATGGAAACGATCGTATGTTGAGCAGCGACGAAGTGGTGTGGTGGGTGGAACAAACGTATATGTTATGCGAGATAAAACGCAGCGGTCAGTCTTTTGTCTTTTATAATTAATGAATAAATATAATTAAATGTCAAACAAGAAAACTAATAGATAAACATAAAGAAACAGAAAATTCTCGTTGCCCTCCTCTGCACCCCCTGACAGTCAGGGGGTGGATGTACAATGTACCCATGTCCTCCCCCCCAATTTCCGGCGATAATGTACACAACACAAATATTTCAACTAGGGTAAATGATGATTCCATGTTATTCATATCGTTATCCTAATACTTTATGACTCTGCTGACCAAAAAGTCCGCTCTCTAGTTTTTATTAAGTAAATGCAGCAAAACAAATGGTGGTATGGCTGTTGTTCTATGGCAGTTCCCATGAGCTGAAAATTGATTCCTGGTTTAATTTGTTCTATAATATCAACAGTATATTCTGAATATTTAAAGCGAAGTTATGGTAAACAGATGGTAACAATGCTAGAAGAACAGTGAACATTAGTAGTTCTATGCCAACAACGTGTGAGAGGTGACGTTAATGTTTCTAACTGGTTTATAGCTAGAAAGAGAATTCCTGGGCACTGCAGTCACTTTTAAGCAAGTTTGTGCGCCATGGTTTGCCAATTAGCATGACAAGAACGATTTGACTGAATTTCCACATCACAGTTATTTTTAGTTGCAAAACTAAACGCTATCTCCTTTTTGTTACAGCTTACCGAAGTACAGTCGGTTTGCGCACCAACAAAACTTTAAATTGGAGTTGTAGAATTAAGAACTGCATATATTTCTCTTTGTCGAAAGTTTTCCTAATGTATCTCTAGCTGTTACCTTTCTGCCACGTGCTGCTCAATATTTACATCTGGTGCAACGTAAAATGTTGGTACAGAACTATAACATATGGACAATAATTTGAAAATAAAAATGTCCTTATCACTACTAATATTTAGAATAATTATTCTGCCGGTTCCAGTCGAGCGGTGTGGAGCGGCGCGCAGTGTATAATGTTGGAACCACGCGACGCGAATGGCACGCAGCGATACTAAAACTTCTCATTATTGCAAACAGTAGTTCACTTGCCGAGCAACAAAAAAATGTAATTAGTTTCTTAGCACTACATGCTTTCCTCTTGTACGACAGCCATAGATGCTCACACTATTTCCATTTCTTTTTCGTTTATAATTGACCTATTTTGAACTACTATTAGCATTACTAATAAGAGAAAATAAAGTCACAATTACAAATTTGCATGTACTTGCTGTGATTTGCTTGAAATAGCAAACAAAAATCACCAGTGAAATAAATAAACGCAATTTTATATAAACATCTCCAGTAACATTTGAGAACAAATTCAATTTCCGTTTTTCAGTTTTCTCGCATCCGTGACATACATAAAATAAGAAAAAAAACGTTATATTCGGAATTCACGTAGCGTCCGCGATTTTTGTCGCGCTGACGTCACAGAAGTTGATTGGCTCACAAGTTATTGTACCCGCGTCGCATCTGTCGCGCTGTATTGATTCCAGTATAAAACTTTTGAATATTCACGGTTTACACTTCTGCCACTAGTAAAATTGTTTAGTTGCTTGACGTTATGTACTGCAGACATGTGATTTTATGCTTTTTTTATATACTTTTTATTTTTAAGACTTTTTTAAAACTGTAAAACTGACAGAATGGATATGCCAAATCTCATAACCATTGTTAATTAACTAATTTACATTAGTACTTAATCGATATGGAAATCACACAGAAATATTTTCAGTTCTAAGTATTTTTTTTAGTTCAAAATATGTCACTTGTGTTCGTTTCAGCTATTCTAAATCAGCTGTTTTAGATGTGGAAAATGACAATCTCAGTTAACTTCTTTATACAAGGATCATTTTAGTCAATAAATTAACACGAAAAGAAAATAAGCGAAATTCTCGAATTTGAAATAAGGTTTGGTATATATGCCAGGAACAGAACCAAGGGGAGCTAATCGATATATACCACGTAGCCTTCATACGCTGTGCTTATTGTTGGTTTTAAAATGGCAACAAAGTTCAAAAACAAATAATTTAATGTTTCCAATTAAGTTTTATTTCAGAACTGACATCTCTGGTAAACAAACAAATATTCTCTCTGCAGCATGTACAACATGGAACGAATTATTTAATCGAACATAAATTATACTGTGGAAAAATCAGTGTACAGTGGCTTTGCTGCTCCCAATACAGAATATAGAGACGGACCAGAAATTAAAATATAGATGCCGCATGACTTGTGTGCGCGTGTGTCTATACACAGTAAAAAATAGTACTCTTAAAAGAAAATGCTTGTAAACTAACGTCCAAACATTTTTCAGTTTAGACACTACAACAAGAGTGTCACAGGTCGTTAAAGTGATCTACTTTTTTCAAATACCTGTGGAGACTAGAGGGATATATTATTATGAGCAGTGTGTTTTGGTGTGAAACAAAATAACCTACGTCAGCATGTCACATTTTACAAAATATTTTGTACTGTTACAAAAAAAATCATTGGCAACTGGTTGCCGAAATTTGTATTAATTTGTATTTGTGACACTTAACAATGGTTGTAAAATGTACAAGATTTTTTATAACTGTACAGTCATTATTTGGAGGTGTACAACATATTTGTAAATATACAGACATACTTGTATATTTACAAGCATTTCCTGTAAAGTTAACAATATGCTTGTAAACGAACAAAAATATTTTTTTGGAAACTGTTTTTTTATAAAAGTAAGAATGTATGCAACAGCGCTTGGCAGAGCCAGTCAACTCCCCATTCCCATGTCACTACGACAACACATGGGTGCCCGAACAACACCCATAACATTTGGCTGGTGATTTACTTGTTTAGTAAAAATAGCAAAAAAAAATTAGCCCTTTGCGTTTTACTTATCATAAGTGAAGAAACAAGACACATAAATTCCAATTATTAAACGGCATTTCCCCAAAATACCGGAAAATAAATTACTTGGAAGGGTAATACACGAAACATGCTTTACGTTTTTGGGCTTTTCTAAGCCCTTGCAAATTCTGGGAAATACGTTCCACCCTCATGAAGATGACAGGAGTGGCCACCCTCTACTTATATACAACTTTTGTAGCGTCAGGAAATTCGAACATTTGATTAAGATTATTGAGCTATGTGACTTACGTAACAAAAAAAGGTACTAGCGTTGAAACTACGTAGGATCTATAGTAAACCCAACGTTTTTGTTTGAAACGCAGTTAAGGAGCCTCTCTTACCGAAAGAAACGAGTTGTTGAATGTACAATCCTTTTGTTAAAATAGTTACAGCAATCTAGTTCGATTGTAGGTAATATCTAGGTTGTTCCTGCAAGAACATGTTTTGTAGAAGTAACAATATGTTCTGTAGAAAGAAATATGCTCGTTGCTCCTTCTACAGAACATATTGTTGTAGAAACAACCCAGACAGTATCGACAAGCAAACTGGAATGTTGTCCATATTTTAACACAAGTATGGTAAGTACAACAATACTGTTCTTTCAGTGTGTACCTGTACTTCAATGCGTTGCAGCGATTTACAACTTGTTTTTTACGAAACTTGTTAACACGTTTTATATTTGTACAACTACGACAATAACACTCACTTTAAACTACGTCACTATAATTTTGAAAAAAAATTTGTACGTTTGTTAGAAACATCAGTTTAGGGTTTTTCAAAATGCCCAAAAAAGACTTTACTAGAATGCCGTATCTGGGAAAATAATGTCCAGATTTAAAAAACACAACAATAGAAACGAGTATTATACTTTGAACTATGATGCCCACTAATAAAATAATTAGGTCACCGCTTGAAGTCTCATAGGAAAAAGGGTAGTACTTAAGCTCTGCAAACAGTGACTCGCGAGGAGAGGCGATATTACAATACATCCCCCAGTCAGAGGCGTTCTTTTGGCGCTATTGTTTTTCTGCCTCACACACACAAACACATCTATAAAGAGAGGCTCCTGAAGCATTCGGCGTAGCGTTACTGTGCCTAGAGCATAGACAATACCGCGTACATTTGTGTTTCCTTGTTCTCAGCACACAGGCGACGGTGAACAAACATTGTAAACATCGTGTACTATACGTTAATATGCTCGCAATAACGTAGGACACAACTCCTGGCACTTTAGCCCTGCAGACGATACTTCATGTGAGCTCTAAACTGAAATAGTCGACCCGGGCAGTTGAAACACGTATAGCACTTTACTGGGTGTGCAATACTTTTAATAAAGATCTGAGAACGTTTTGCATGAGCTATCACTTTTAGTTACAATAAGGAAGCTTAATACTGCTTCGCATGTTGAACACTGTACATTGCCATTCAGAAAAACATTACATCATTTATGTTATGCAACAACCAAATTTTTGTGTATTAAATAAGTCCATAGACAACAGATGGTGCCGAAATCTCACTTTTATTGACATTGTTAATTGGTCTGTTGTCGCAGTGCGTAACTCCGCCCAGTTGTGAGAAGACATGCAGCAAGGAGTGGCAAGAATATAACGTAGCAATCAGAAAATATCGGCAGAGTAGCATGCTGCGCTATAGCTAGAGTGTGTGGACGATACAGTTGAGTGTGTAGGATGAACAGTGTTAGGCCAAGGTGGTATCAGGAGAAAATAAATTCTCAGTTTGAGATATTCAGAATTAAGGAAGAACATAAATGTTCGTGCTGAAACACTTGTTTACTTAATGATGTACCATACTTAGAATCTTCAGTCTTTCAGCAACTTCGTTGCTCTTCTTGCGAAGTGTTAGAATATTTTATTGAATTTTAAGTTTTTGAGGCATAACATTTTTTTCAAGTTGTATTATCAAAATTTTATCTTCGGCAAAGTATAGAATATATTCTTGGTAAACTGCTCGACATAAATAATAACGGAATCTTTCATTAATATGTCATGCAGAATCATTGCAAGAGAATTACTGGTTAACTTTCAAGAATTCTCTTGCAACGATTCTGCATGACAAATTAACGAAAGATTCCATTATTATTCATGTGAAGAAGTTTACCAAGAATATATCTTATGCTCTGTCGAAGATAAAATGTTGATAATACGATTTCAATAAATGTTATGGCACAAAAACTGAAATTACAATAAAATTGTTTAACACTCCCCCTTAAATCAATCGTTCAGCGCATAAGCCAGCCTTCTTCGTAAGTATCGAGCGAGGTGTCGCAATGGTAACATGTTGGATTCGCATTCAGGAGGACCCAGGTTCGATCCCCGGCTCCGGCCATTCTGATTTCAGTTTTACATGGTTTTCCAGAATCGCTCCAGGTGAATGCTGGGATGGTTCCTTAACAAAGAACATGGCCGACTCCTCTCCAAGCTCCTGTCATTGTACCAAGTTGTTTCACCGTCTGTAATTACCTCGCTGTCGACGAGACGTAAAGCCCACTTACCTTACCTTACTTTACGTTAACCGGGAAGTCTTTGAACATCTTTATATTCGCATGGTGAACCACGAGCAACATTAAAGTGGCCGTATTGTGCATGTTCGAGGCCTAGAAGTGCGGCTGAAGTAAGGACGAGACGCCAATGAGTAGCGGTGAACTTGTAACGTGTATAACTTACGTGTACTGTTATTTAAATGCTATTCCTAAGCAGACCACGCTCATGCTCAACGAGCAGTTTTCCAGTACTCTGGTAACGGCCGAAGCTTTGCACACCGCTCGGTGACCTAGGCAGGTGGCTCCCTTAAGAGGCGTACTCAATTTCTTCTGAACACAAACACTAAGTATTAAAATATTTAACTGACATAACTTCCCACACAGAGGTAAAATAACATAGATATTTGTTTGCGTTCCTTACATGTAGGATACAAATGCACAATCCACGTGACCTTTTCGGCTGGGTCTGAGAAAGTAAAATTAGCACTCTGAGCGAAAAAACTGCAGCCCCATTCTTTTACGTCTTGTAATTCCTTTCGCATCAAAATATAGTTATCCATGTTTTTTTCAGTTAGTCAAAAGTACGCGTCGTGAAATGATTAACACCATACTTTCCCTATAGGCCTGCTTCAAAGAAAAAAATAAGACAAGTAATTAATACACTGATACTACAACATGAGCACCCATCTCAATAACTAGCGAAATTATAGTTTATGAAACTGGAAACATCACAGATACTAATAAATCGCGACTTGCTTATTTGTGTAATGAGCAACGAGGAAGCTGAAAATTCAAAACATGTCAAAATATATATAATAATAATTACCCGTAATAAAAATAAGTTAGATATTTACATCCTACAAAACGCTACTTCGGTTAATTTTGGATGAGCGAATGGACCCATCAAGTGAATGTCAATGAGAACATCCACACAACGTGCATATGAAAAGAAATTGATGTGAGTTGAAATTTTTAAATTTTAAGTCGATTTGAGGTAACTGCGGCTCCTTAAAGTTCGCGCTTTTAAAACGCCAGCAGAAACGTGCAGCGACGTCACAAGCCATAGTACACGCGGATCCTTGGCAAGCTAGCTGACTGCTGTCGCACTCCGGCGGAATGCCAGACAATAAAAAACGATTTTTAAGTTTGTTACGGTGGTTCGTTTGGTTATACGTATGTAGTAAATCATAAAATGTAACAAATGTTATATTTAAAATGTATTCGAGTCGTAGGTTTTATAAAAGTTTAGTGTTACGCACATTGTTATATCGCACAATATCAGAGCTATATCCGGGCACTGAAACATGCAATAGTACATTAAGTAAACCTGTTTACTGCCGCAAACCATTACTATATTTAATTATTTAATACACATTTATTTATTTTACAATAGAACCACACCAAGTGTCGGCCACGATGGTGCAATAGTTACTCTCTGGGCTGATATAGGAAAACTTTGTGAGTTCAATATTCTTTCGGGTTTGTATAATATTGTTTCTCAGATTTTGCATGGAACCGTCGATTCTTCATCCAAATTTTATATCTTGTATAATCAATAATATTTTGTATTTCATTACGGATGTTAGGTTCACATGCAATACATAAATTTATACAGCAAAGAA
This sequence comes from Medauroidea extradentata, assembly GCA_003012365.1. Lineage (NCBI taxonomy): Eukaryota > Metazoa > Arthropoda > Insecta > Phasmatodea > Phasmatidae > Medauroidea > Medauroidea extradentata. The sequence goes on along the minus strand of PNEQ01060503.1, from coordinate 6,389 downwards.
TACTTCTGGCCTATTTCTGGTTTTGGTTTAGCGTACCGCAAAAAAAAAATGTTATTTATGTTGTATATCAGTATAACATAAGCCTGCTGCAGTACTATTTACCACTAATGACGTGTTCATTGCGTAACATGTGAAGTAATGAGTGATTGAACACGCACAAAATAAACATATTTAGCCTAAATGCAAGCTTAACCATATATGACCTATTATATTAATATAGGTACACTATTCTACTAGATCACATAAAAATATCTCTCGCGATTCTCATTCAATTTAAATAGCTCTTTCTTCCGCGCAAATATGCCATTTCAGACATCGTATTAATATGGTTGCGGAAATGGAAAATAGGTAGTTTAAAAAAAAAATTAATAAAACATTTTTCCATCAGACACTTGTAAAACTATCTAATATTATTATATAAAAATATCCATGAAAAACGTTGGTTTTGAACCCGGATCCTAAAAATAGTATTCACGTGCCGTAACCAATACGCTACATTTTACCCATTGACTACTATGCTAGCTTAAGCATTTATATGACCAGTACTGGCCGTTATGGCTTGTGACGTGGACCAATCAAAATAGGTATGTTTTCGGTCGCCTGCTGCTTCCCCGAACTTTGCTTGCTTCCCATTCCTAAACTGTAGTGTTTAGAAGAAAAAAATCCTTTTTGGTATCTTAATATTTCTTCATTGTTAACAATATGGCATACATTTCAACGTATTTAAAATTTCATGCAAGGGGTCCATTTAACCGTGTATTAGATCTGCTGTCGACCGCGCTGCCGGCCATGGCGACCTTGCATGTTTAGGTTGAGCAGAGTTAAATGCACATTGACGGATGTACTTGCAAGTAGAAGGGGAAGGGGGGGGGAGGTTTGTGAAGAGGCAAAGATGAGGTCCGCGCATGTCTGCCAACATTAAAATAAATGTGGCTCGTTCTTCTCTTCCGGCTGCCTCGCCGCCCGTTGCTATCCCGATTATCTAATATCAGTATAATTTTCTTTCTAACACTATTACATATCATCTTGCTTCTTATCACATTTTCTCTCTGGTAATTGTTATTTATCCAAATGTTATGTACTGTCTGTGATAGCCTTTCAGTTATTCAGGTCAATCAACTTTCAGACTAACAACACTATAGAAACTTCCTAAATAGATTGGAAGTTTTTTAACCAATGCACAGTATGGGACACTTGCCATGCTTCAGCATGTAAATAAAGCAAATGGTCAGTGTTGTTACTCAAAAAGTCTGGTAGCGTCAGTACACTCTAAAAATAGCTTGTAAATTTGCCACACGTGCGTACAGTTTCGCAGAGAACGTAGGTATGGTAGAATTATTTCCCAGACATCCATGGTAGCACTCCCAAACTTTTATTTATAAAACAGTCAAATGTATGCTAATGTTACCAGTTTTTTTGTAACAATCTGAAATGTTTGCATATTTACAAGGCGAAATTATGGTAACTGTCCCTTACTGCGTCTAGGTTAATTTCTTCGTAAACATTTTAGGAAAAAACTTTTACAGTCATACATTTGTTTGCTTCTTAAACATTTTAGTGCCAAGAGCCGAACTATCGGAATTCATGCCCTGTGCGAAAAATGTCAGATGCCGTTATATCGGCCCTGTATTTTTTAAAAATATAATTTACAGGTTTCTTTGAAAACTTTTAATTCCCATAAGAATTTTTCCAACTTGATTACTTTGATTGGTATCGAGTTGTTTCAATTTTTAATAAATAATTGCAGATTTCTTAAATATATTATGGCATTTTTCACGTATGTACCTCGAAGAAAGTAGGAACAAAAATGATTAAAATCATAAAGGAACACCTATGTGTGGGAAACCATTTTACCATACCTTCCTTTTTTCATAAATCCTATACATCGGAGTAGTACATTTTTAAAATATTTTTGCAGTAATGTCTTCAAAAGAATTGCATTTAATTTCAAGAGCGGTGTTTCTGTTGTGACTTTCTTGGAACTAGTCTTTGTTTTATGTTTCTCTCTCAAATAAGTTAGCTTTGTCACGATACCAGTTTTTCCGTACTTCTTTACACGAGCTATGAACGACACTGCTACAGAATAAACATGGACATCAGGTCGTGTCGGTGCCTTTTATGTCAGAGAACTCGGCCGCTGATTGGCTAGAGATGTCCGACATGTTCTAACTGCGTTCTGATATAAACATTACATGGATAATGTATTTTCCCGTGCTGTTAATTCAATTATTTGCTCGTTTAAAATACAGTTGCAGTAGTTTGTGTTGTATGTAATAAAAATGGCAATATTGCAATCTATATAATACGCTAAGTTGCGAGCGTTAATTTATGTAGCCACAACCAGAAACATTAATTTCGTTGCAGCCTACCTAATCGTTGATGCACATACTGACGTATTTTAACAAGTGACGTTATTGTTACATATTTGGAATTTTTTTAGAAGGATTTAATTGTTTTGTTTGTGTGATATTTATGTAACAGCTTGTATTGTATTCTGACGGATTAGAAGATACGTACGTATTTATGCACACAAGTTAATATGTACCGTGTACAATAACGTCGTTGTATACGAGCTGTAAAACCACTTAACAATTTCATATTTACCTGTCCGGTAATCGTACATTTGAAAAACAAACTGGAAATACGCACGTTTTTCTTATTGCAAAATAAAAGGGTAACGCTTTATAGGTCCAGGCGCAATTTCCAACAACTGTAAAATAAAGGGTCCTACGTGAAACGTCTGCATGTAGGCACCTAAGCCAGGTACTACATAACGAACATAATTAATTTGGCTGCGTGTTATCAAACCAAACACTATTATGCTAAGGTAGTGTAGTACATACACTCTAAAAAATTGTTTGTAAATTTACCAGACGTGCGTATAGGAGCGCTAAGAAAGTAGGTATGGTAGAATAGTTTCCCACACATCCATGATAGCACTGCTAGAACTTTTTATAAAACAGTCAAATGTACACTGAAGTTACCAGACTTATACTGTAACAACTGTAAAAGTTTGTATATTTACAAGGCGGAAGTATGGTAACTGTCACATACTGTGTCTGGGATAATAACTTCCTAAACATTTTGGGAAGTTTTTTTTACAGTGAGATTTGGTTAATGCCAATTACTCTGCATAGGCCAGAAGCATGTGCGTATTAGTTTACTCTGGGTTGTTTGCAAAATTTATTTTCAATGAAATCGGTCAGGCCTAGCAAACTTGTCACTCGATTGTGTTTCTATAGTTAGGAATACCTCAGTAAAACACATATTGAACAAGTTCAAAATTGTTTCGTGAATTTCTTGACTGACATAAACCATTGTTTTACAATAACTCTGCCAACTTTTAAGGAGTATTATTGATATCATAATATTTTGTTTCATTCCAGAAGCGATCTCCTTTTTAAGTCACACTCTCATGTCAGTGTGACATAACAGCACACTGCCTGTATTTTTCCTTTATACAGTACAATTATTTTTATTTGCATGCTAAAGGGCATACATAAGCGTGGTTGTCATGACTGAATGGAATAATGCAAAACAGGGCATGTTGTGATTTATACTGTGTAAGTGACCCTAGGATTCTATCGGTGAAATGGCTGTAGAAAAGTTCAATGTGGGGCGTTAAAATAATTTGGTATATGTCTGAAATAATTTTACAAGAATCAATGTTTAAACTGAATATATATATATATATATATATATATATATATATATATATATATATATATATATATATATATATATACAAATATAATAAAACTACACATTGTTATAATAATTCTATGAATATATGTATTCCGTAGATGAGATAAAGTTCCAAAAATTTACCCAGAAGAAAAGGTATGACACAAAATACAAAAATTCAAGATGGTGACTATCACTCACTCTTAAGTCCTTGTTTGCTCTGGCCGTGTTCCAAATAGTACCAATATTCGGACTCGCGCAGTAAGAGGGCGGTTTTCCATGATGCAGAGTGTGAGTACGCGAGTGCGAGTGCGCGAGTGCTGGTAGCGAGTGTTTGTACACTCTACGTATATTCCACGATGTATTGCTTACTTGTGTACTGATCCCACATTGTGGGCAGTATATTCTCAGGCATGGTAAATAATATTTATAAAAACATTTTACAACAATATACCGGATGCACGATACCAGCGATTACAGGGTTGACTGTAGAGTGAGTGCGAGTGTCTATGAATTTCAAAATAATTTGTACACTGTAAACATTGTTTGTAAACTTATGATAACGATATACAGGAGCCTTAAGAAAGTAGGTGCGGTAAAATTGTTTCCCAGACAACAATGGTACCGATTCTATATAATTTTAGAAAATGGTCAATTGTAAACAGTGTTACTAGACTTATATAGATAGGGCCACGATTTTGCCGCGAAAAGATCTTTGCCCCAGTTGGTTTCACTGTCTCACGTGCACATCGGAAGCTTTGCTTCATGGTTATTGGCAGCGTGTCTTAGTTCAGACACGTCTCTCTGACTGCACCAATCAGAATTAGGTTATTGTGACTCTACGTCTGTAATTTGCCAAGGCAAGAGAGAGTAAAATCATCAAATCATAGGCGACGTAACAGAGCTGCAGATGTGCACATAACGCATTGAAGCCAAATGTTACAAAAATATTTTCGTCTTAAAATCGTGACTCGACTTATATATAGGTAGGGACGGGAATTCTCGGTGAAAAGACCTTCGCCCCACTTAGTTTTAGTGCCTTATGTGCACACCTGCACGACAACTTCAAGGTTATCGAGGTTATTGACAGAGTGTTTTTGTGCAGATTCGTTATTTATTCAACTGTGCCAATAAGTACACGGATAACTGCGATACAACACGTCTGTGATTTGCAGGTTTAACCTCCGCACGCTGGGTGTAACGGCATCCAATCACTGACCACATAACCGAGCTGCAGGTGCACACGTAACGCACTGAAACAAAATGCTGCAAAATTTCCTATCTTTATGTATAGAGCTAGAAAAAATTCGCGAGTTCATTGACCTGCATATGCTAGAATTTAATGTCCTATACATATTCAAGCCCCGTGTAATCGTTAATTGTATGCTGTCTGAATGAATAGCAGGTAATGGAAAAGAGGCAGGGCTTCGGTATACACAGGATAATGGATTCTATACCATGTTGGTTGTTGAACTCTCGAAATATTCCTAGCCCTACTTATATAGAATCATTGCTCAACACTCACTCTCTTTACATTCTGAAGCACGGCATGTATCCATAGTGTGTCTTATTTAATAACTTATATTATTATATAACAAGTTTTTTACAATGTAGGAATTCTGGGAGTGCGACTGTTTAGTACTTGTGTAGCTCTATACAATGGCGGCTTTCCACTGCTTCAGTGGCGCTCGCTGGTTTGTATAAAAGCTTCCGTATGCATACCGTATGCTTGGTATTCGCGAGGACTCGGGTTTGATTTCCGGCTCGTGACATCCTGATTTCTGTTTTCCAATGATTCCCGAACTCGCTTGGCGCATGCTTCCTAACTAAGGCCGTGTCTTGAATTAATGAACACTCTTTGAACATATTACCACACGATGTGCTCTTTTGTGCTCTAGTTTTTTCCAACTGTGCCAGTACACATTCGTGTTTCCAAACAAAACAAAATGAAGGTAATAAGTACGCTAATGTTATTGATGCAAGTTACAAACACATGAAATATATTTGTGTAGGCTAGCTACAATTCAATAATTTTTAACCTATCGGTGTTGTGTTTCTAGCGGCGAATAGATGTTTATTGGCGAAATAATGTGTAGGCGATGGTTTTTTACTTTGCGCATATTTGTACGTCCATTACGGCCGAAAAATGTTTAAACAATTTATCGACATAATTAATTTAAAAGTGTATACATTTTTAAATATTGGGAATAGGTGACGCATGTTTTCTTCAGTAACCTTAAACCATTGTTGCAATCAAGATGAATGCCCGATAAGACGAGAGAGTGCGAGCGAGTATATATCTTAGCCCTCTCGCTCTTTCATATCTCGGCGAACAATTGAGACTCTCGCTCTTGCTCCCTCCATTACGTAATCATGGCGTTTTTGTGACAGCGAGAGCACGAAAGAGCACTCTCTGGGACAATTGAGACGCATGATGGTCGCTTCCTTCCCCGTTTCCTGTCTGGCCGAACAATTGGTCCCGTTTCTATGACCTCGTTGCCACGCATGGTTAAGGTTGTTCAAGTGGGGAAAAAACATAATTTTATACTTGTATGAAATAGTGTTAGTTTTGTACACATTACTTGAGAGTACACATACTTCTAACGGAAAAAAATTAGCTCATATAGTTTTCCCGTAATGGCACTTCAAAGTCAAAATTTGCGTGTTTTTACTTCATACAAAACTTGAAAACCAGATAACATAAT